>JAVJIF010003756.1:0-275702 GCA_038442645.1 Agave tequilana
GGATTGATCGAGAAAGATCTCTTGTTTATATTAGACTAGGAGATCGTGATTTGATTCAAATATGTTTGCTAAAAAAATAATCTTCTCCTTTGATCATAAATGGATAGTTCCATTGGAACATGAAAACGTGAATGAATTGGTCTTAGTTATTCTTCAGGGTAGAGTGGAAGAAGAGAAGAGATTCTCGAACAAAGAAAAAAAATACAATTACTTCGAAAGAATTGAATGAGCCATATGAGGTGGAAATCTCATGTACGGTTCTATAGAGTGACACGAAGGGTGATGTATGTGTCAACTTTTCCATTTCCACAATTTCAACTGTGAATATGACTGTTGCGACCAACATCAAACTATTGATCGGTAGTTGCAAAAACCCATATCGGTGCATATTGTGTTGCTGTGTAGTACCACAGTTTAAAACTGGCACAAGAATCTCCTAAAGCTAATATAGACAACTGTTAGCAATTCACCAAAAGTTAACCTTACATCCCCAACTACGCAAGGAATAGTTCAAAATCAAGAACTTATCCATTAGCAGATACTTTATTATTTCCTTTAGACTGTAGTTTTTAAACTAGCAAAACACAGGACAAGAAGCTAGAAACCAACAGCACCCAAATTTGTATCTTTGGCAACTGCACTCAGGCAAGCTCAAATTGAACTGCCAACTAGTTCCTAATTTATTTACAGAAAAGTATAAAATTAACCTCTAACGAGATATAGTTTTACCTTGTCAGCTTCAGATTAGAAGGGATATTGTGAGTTTGCCAAACTTATCCAAAAAGGCAGAATAGTCAACAGGCTCTCCAAACTTTGAGTTGATGTACTCATTGTATAACTCGTGCATGTCTAGGTACCGACCAAGAGCTTCCTATGAACATTTGAACGTTCATTAGAAAAAGTTAAACATTGTTCTAGAGTAGTAATAAAGATGAATGAATTCAACGGGCGGGCAACATGAGGAAATGTTTAAGTGCACAGTTTCATGTATCTTCAAATACATAGTAATAAGCATTAAAAATCTCTGACAGAACACGTCACCAGATAGCAGTTTGCTACTTATAGGTGTATATTGACACAGGTAAACAATTGCAAAAACCTTACCATGTGTGCCAACATGATCCTACATGCAAAATCATAAAACCCTGCACGAAGTAAAATACATGTATCACAATGGAGCTCCCAATTAAATCCAATTTATTACTTCTATTAATCAAAATAAAGAAGTCAGCACATTGGCAAATTCCAATTACACAGTGATAGAACTCTCCATGGCCTAAAGGCCTGAAACCACGACCGTTGTACCCTGTTCTGAGTTCTAACTATTTGTATCATTTTCTTGTTTGATGGCTTTGCATATATGTAATATCATACAGTGCAATATCAAGTTTAAAACAGTGACAAACTTTGATAAAAGAGAATGGCATTCTTTCAGTACATAGACAGGTTAGAAATTACTCTTCCTAATGTATTTGAAATCATAACTATCCATTTACGACCTTCTAAGTCCACGTGTACAACAAGTAGTGGAGATGTGAGCAAATTCAGTAACTAACAATTCCAGATTTACTACCTGAAAATTCTTGATGTATGAGTAGTTACTCTTTCACTTGCAGTCTGCCAATCTTTCTTTCATTACAATAAGCAAACAGTTTTTATAGGCATAAGAAGAACTAAACCTTTGCAGCACAAGTTTGTCAATTCTAGAAAATGGACTTCTCCAAAAGAATGTGCTCTCTAGATACTAGAGATAGTCAATCTAGCTCCAGCACTTGCAAAGACATGGGTATTGGGTATACTACAAAAACAAACATTTCCTTATCCAAAGACAAAATTTCGATTGTCAACAGCTTGCAGACTACATCAGTACCTCTTACTACGTAAATCTAGAAGAGAAAATCATGAAGGAAAGTATGAATCTAGAGAGCTTTCCCAATGTTGATCAAGCAAATGACAGAGTAATACAAGAGGAATTCACAAAAAATCACTTGCTTTGCATGTTTTCTTTTTCTTTCTTTTTTTTTTTTTTTACCTGCAAAGCTTCCTAACACGAAGGTTATGATCGATAAAGTGAGACTAAACAAATGACTTTTACTGTATCAAATCATAGATGATATTATGTAACCAACCACGAGATATATAGTGCATTTAATCACAGTTGGTATGCTGGATCAAGATTTTCCTCCCTACAGATATATCAATCACTAGTTATATGTTGATCCAAGATATATCATATAGGGCATCCAATCACAGTTGATACTTTTGATACGGAAGTTTCTCCTAACAGTCATATCAAAAGAACAAAATCAGCGAGAAATCAACCATTTTCTAGCACTTATCTGATATTAACCACTTCAAGTTTCTAGTAGGGGCACATATTGACTTCATAATCATTGCATAAGCAATGGATGTTACCAGTTGACCCTTGGTGGGTTGCAAATATGGAGAGGACAATTATTCTCCTCCACCACCTAACTCAAAGAAAGAATCAGAGCGTGGAAACGAATATGAGCTTGAGTTTGAGTTTGTACTCATTTAAAGCTGGAAGAAGTTGACAATGAACCATGAGATTCAGCCAGACGAGCAGCCATATAAGTCATATAGTGATGACAAAGTTGGTGGATGTTAAATCATAGAAGCGTATATAAATATGCATGTCTCTTTTGTTCTTTGCATATATCATTTCAGTGTGCAAAAAAGCATGCAATATAAACATGTACGCGGAGGAGTGGGTGTTAAATCAACAGAAGTGAAGTTCCTATACTCAACCAGTAGACCAAAAAAAACAAACCAAATTAATACGAAAACCATCATTTAAGTAAAATTAAGATTAAAATCAGAAATAAATTAAAAACATCTAATTATGATGATTAGAATATATTGATTCCGATGGTTGTAGAAGTTAAAGGGAAATAAAATTAAACATTATGAACATTACATTTTTTTCCTCTTTCCCTCTTTATTTTTTATTTTTTGTGTAGGTTTTAGATATATTTAATTTAAACTGAAATTATCCCTAACTCAGCAAAACTGACTGGTACAAATGCACATTGGCCTAAGCGTAATAAAACCAAAACATCATGCCAATTTTGGACTGGACCCACCAAAACCAAGATGAAACAGTCAAAACCGAGACAAAACCGGCAAAACCTCAAGCTTTGCTTTTAACTTATTGCTACTATATTTTTGTTTAGATGAGGTAGTTATGTTGACGTCTGATTTGATTTGTTGGAGTTTATCCTGATTAGACTTCATTGTTGGTTGGAGTTTCTAGTACAAGGGATTGGTTTGATATCTCAAAAGTAATTTTCTTTCATGAATGAATTAAGCTATTAGATCGTTCGACTGAAATGTGATATTGTTCTTCGCTCTTAAATTCTCCAGTTCTCCCTTCTCCTATTTGATCTTTCCTTTTCCTTTCTTTGAAATTTTTTTCCCTCTAAAATAGAAGATTTTGTCTAAAATAGCCTATTGTTATCCTCCTTTCTGTTAAATTCATCTTTCGTTCGCTTGCAACTTATTCTAGAGCATATTGACCTATTCTTTGTTTCCAAGCCCCCACGTTGCCAGAAATAGTAGTTTTTTTTTATAAAAAAATCAACAAAGATTAAATGTTGCAGATTTCATGATGTCCAAACCTAGACCTTTGCAATTCACTTCGATAGTAACTATGAGAGACAGCCCTAAATTATAATGAGTAATAGCATTTATTATTTATTTTATCCATTTTTAAAACCCTAAATTGATGATGTAGTTCCCACAGACCACATTATTTCTGCATTGGCATTTTTTCATATCCATAAACATCCTTCGGAAGGAGATATTTGTAGCTCATTAAACCAAAAAATTTCATTCATATTCCACTTAACTCTTTAGATTGTTGCAAAAAATGGAATCAAAATCAAGGAGGTTATTGGAATGATCAAATGATTTGATCACAAGCGAGTACACCATGACAATTTGGTAAAGAGAGTTGCAAATTAGTTATTAAGGTGATCTCGGGGGATAATTTTAAATTGCAACTTTTACGAGTTTAGTTGATGAACAATCAGCCTGGTACACCCAAAGGACCATTTGTGTAGTATATGTTATGGGGATTTGTTGACAATATTATAGATCACAGAAGTTGCGCGTATCTGCTAAACTCTAAAGGAAAATTGCCTGGGTGATTTCAAGGTCCAAACAAGTTTTTCTGCTTACATAATAGGTGCATGTCATGATCTTCTGGTCAAACCACAGGACTAGAACCTCTCATCGACTCCATTTCCTTTTCCTTCTCTTGTTCTAGAATTGAGAATCCGAGATCAGACAAGACAATTCATATATTTATTTATTAAAAAGATCGTGATTGGCAATCCAATAGTTCGACAGGGAAAGAAGACATGGATGAATTGGCAATTTCATAGGATAACAATGTTGTTTGTTCGTAGAATTATTTCGGCACATATGTAACAATTCAAAATTTCTTCTCTGACAACTGTTTTTTTTTTCTTTAGAATTAAATGTTAGTTTCTAGCAATCATTTTGGATCCAGTGGTAAGTATATTTTTTCCAAATCAGACTCACTCTGTTCAAATATGGGGAAAAGAAAAAAACCTTTGCTTAAATATTAACTAGAAAACCTAATAACAGATCTCAGAACAGGATATGCAGTAATGGTGGAAAAGTGAGTAAGATATTTACAATGGTAAATGAAAACAGTGGCTCCTAAATTTATCTGAGGTCAAAAGCTAACACAAGGAATTGATAAAAAATGAAGAGGAAATGAATTAGCCTTAGGACAAAGCTCGCAAGTTGAGAAGTTTCGCCAAGCTCGATGTCTAGGAGAAAGAAACATGTGTATAAACAATCTCATGGAGAAAGAAACAATTTTATAGTAGCAATCTCAAGGGATGTCACTACGATGGGAATCCGTGTGACATTATCGAGACAGAGAAGGTCAAACTTAAATACAAAAAACAATGCAGCTAATGTGGCTCGAGTTTTGACTCACAAAACACAGTCTAAAGAATCTCTACCAACATCTGTCTAAACTATGCAGCTAACTTTATGAATAACAAAATCTTACAAGTAAGTTGCACAGTATCAACTTCTGCATTGGGACACGCCTTAAATATTGAGAGCATCATCTTCCAAAAATAGGAAACATAGCCATCATGAAGTATGTGTCCAGCCAAACATAAGAAAACAGAAACTTCTACCAAGACATGTATATGATCTATCATGGGAGTAAGACGAGTGATGGCCATAATCTTTAATAGAAGAATTACAAGTGTTGATCTTCCACTTATAATTGTTGTAATTGCATTTTGGACATCTAAAGAATGAATCAATATCGGGCAATATAGTTTCTGTGCAATCTCAAGTAAGCATGAACTGACCTATGTATTTTGGCTCCAAACTCTAATTTTATTAAAACGATTGTAGTAAAAACCATAATAATTTCCATTGCCAGCACAGTTCTGATAGTTGCAATATTGTAGTTGCGCAAACATTTGTATTATCTTTACACACGAGTTCCGATAAAAATGTCAGATGTAAGAATACCTCGCCGCTGAACTCAATAGTGGTTCTTCTTTAAGCATCTCCTCAACTCCTCTGTCACATCAACGACTCTTGCCGACGGGTGCCGCCTATGGTACTCACGAATCTAAAAATAAATAGCAAGAGAAATTTTCGATTAGATTCTTTTAAAACAAAACTTAAAAGCATTTCTAGGGTTTATAAGAAATAAAACTAAAAAACCTCTTTCAGTCTGTCATAGAAGGCGCTGAACACGTTTGTCCCGCCTGCGGCCGTCTGTCCCCCTAGCGCCGCAATCTCATCCTTCCTCGCATGTCCCTGTCCTCGTATATCTCAACCTTGAAATAGAAAAATATCATGGAAAATGTATCTTTTTTTAATAAAATCAAGAGAGTAAGAGAGCAAGCGAGAGAGAGAGAGAGTACGAGTTTGTGGGTGGTGCTGATGATATTGTCGACCATGGTACGGACGCGGTGGTTCTGGAAGAGACGGTCACGGCCGGAGGTGGGCTCGCGCAGGAGCTCCTTCACGGTGACGCGCTCCAACCTCTCGACGTCCTCGTGAAAGGTTTCGGGTCACCTCCAGTAGAGTCGATGACATGGACGACGATCGAAGAAGAGAAGAGGGGAGAGAATAGGGTTAGGGTTTTGTCTGCTGAGGGTTTGGGGTGGGGGATTTCGCGGGTTCAAGAACAGTCTGGCAGCGGTGCAGCGGAGGATTCAAATTCTCGCTTAAAAAACGATGGACCTGGATTCTGGGCACGCGCGCTATGCTCGGGCACAGGTCAAAATATAAAAAGAAATAAAATATAAAAAGGACACGTATTGTTTTTAAACATTTTTTAATAGTTTTTAAAAAAGTTCAATTTTCTTTACTTATAAAATAGAAATTGACCCAATTTGGCCCGAGATCAGTAAAACGTAGCATTGTAAAACTTAATAAGACCTGAATTAGGACATATGTTGTGCAACTATATATATATCAAAAATAACCTTCTTTGTGAGTATCAGAGAGATACCGCATTCTCAGATATTACATTTGATACATGAGAATCTATTTAGAAATATTAACGTAGTATCAGCATCACCTTATGGATATTTTGAAAATATTCGTGCTCTTTCATCTTTTACATACTTCATTGTCTTTCTTATCCATCTGCATACTTAATCAAAGGATATCTTTTGTAATATTGCCCTTCCATCTATCTTTTGTTGTTACCAATCATTTTTTACAATTTTTGCAAGACTAGTCGAGCTGACTGACACTTGAGAAATATGTATCATTTTATTTGTTCTAATAGAAGTACAATTTATCGAATTTAGTTCGTATTTCAGTAAGTTGTTGTAATACAAGATAACCTAAATAAGTCAAAAGATATAAAGATATTCATGAGAATCATGCATTTTTAGATTAGTAGAACAACGCAAGATAAGATTGAAATGGGTAATAAGAAACAAAATTAAACGACGCAAGAAGTATAAATTTGTTATGGATAAGTTAAGCATTTTCAGTATCCCAATCAACTAGCCGGGCATAAATAAATAATTAATGTATTATGTAACCAACTAAATAATACACCACATAAAAATTAACGGGCGAACCGGGCACAACTAAAATAGCAAAAGAACACATTTTCAGTGATCATGGAGCTGATACGGAAGCTGCGCATGGAAATTACTAGTAGGTCATGGAGGCTACACAGTTATAATTCATGAGTACATATTAGATGTTTCATTCTCCTTCATTGCCACTTCAGTTTGGATTTGAATTCTTTCTCCCACATGCGGGCTATGATGTCCTACAAGCAAATATCGACGACGACAACAACAACAACAATAATAATAATAATAATAATAATAATAATAATAATAATAATAATACAGACAACGTGACAAATACAAATTAATGGAGACTTGTGATGAGGTCTCAAGTTTCGAAGCGCACACCCAAATTTGCCAGAGAACACCCCCCCATACTCGGATAGGGTAGGATAGACCTATCTAATTAAAAGAAATAACTAAAGATTACTTTGCGAGATATTTTTAACATAAACATATTTATGAGCAATATTAAAATAAATTAATCTGAAAATATATGCAATAAAGAAACGGAGGCTGTAACGATGTCTAGTCACCTTATTTTGAGTTCAAGTCAAACTTTTTGAGTGGGGCTTTAAATCATATTCGGAGGCTCAGTGGCCAAGACGTGTATTTAGAAAATAAGTTCAAATCCTTATTGAATATAGACAGAGATCTTATTTTTTTTAAAGTTAAATCTAAACAGAGATCTTCATCCAATAACCCAGATAAATGCTATCTTATTATAGTTTGGTTCACCTAATTCAATCAAGCAGTGCCAATTATTATTTAGTTTATTTCTAAAAAATGGTTTTCAATAAAAAAAATGTCATATTCCTATAAAATATTGGATTTGAATAATTAAAAATATAAATCCTGAATATGTTAAATTATTGAGTTTTGATACTCAAGTGATTCTGTGATTTTTTTAATGACTACAAGTTTACTTTATAAATTTGTAATATTTTTTCACGTGAATCTAAAAGATCCAACCCAAACTCGAGGGTAGAATTTTTTGTCCGAGCTGGCAACTCCACACCAAGTATTTATCTTTTTAGTTTTTTTTATTGGTCCGAAGTTTCCCAAACTAGGCCAAGAATTAATCATTTTTTTTTAATTCAAAGCTTGGTTTGGGTTGCCAACGTCGGACCAAGAAAACTTAGTGAAAATCTCTTAACTCCTTTATACGATTAAAATTGAGTCTCGCACTGGTTGGGTTCGGTTTTTTACATTATCCCCCTCTTACACACTCTCTCTCACACACACATGCTTTCTTCCCTCTTTCCGCCCTAACGCGACCCCCTCACTCAACTTCTCGATCTAGCCGCCGCTCGTCCCTGTTGCCCGCTGTTCATCGACCCCCGAGATGATAAGACCCCTCTCCTGAAAATCACCTAGAGGGAGTGAACAGGTGATAATGCTTGCGGAATGCAATAATATAAGGCAAACAATCCAAACGGTCAATTCAAAGTAAGAAGTGAAGCAGGATTCCCAATTAAAGGCTCTAAAACTTCTCCTCTTAATTTCTCTAAATAAGAGTTGAGGTGCACAATTACCTTCTTACTTGTATGAAGGAAAACGACAATCCAACAATCAATAGCAATGAAGTAACACAAATGCAATATGATAGCAAGAATGAAGATAATAAGTATGAGCACAAGTATAACAGATGAAAATAGAATCAAGAATAAGAGACAAGGTAATCGCAAACACAAGTCGTTTGTTTCGATGTTCGAGAACCTTGCTCTACGCCCTCGCCTTCACCGCGTGAAGGGTTTCGCTATCCACCAAGGATCACCACAAAGACATAATAATTACAAGGTATACTCAAGACCTGGAGTACACAACTCTAACTTTCAATCTTCTATATAAGAAATAACACTAAGCCAATTGAGGTTCACAAGCTCTTGGCAACCACAAAGGTCACAAACTCTCTCTTAACAATTTATAAGGTTTTGAGTGAAAAAATGAAGCTCAAGAAGTTTTGTGAGAGAAAAATTATGTTGAGAAAATAGAATTTAAGAGCTGAAAACTTCTGAAGTTGATTGAGAAATTAGAGCACTAGAAGGTTGAAAGTTTGAGAAATAAAAACTTGATCTTCTTGAAAGCTATATCTCAAAAACTTGAATAAAACTTGTTCAAAACTTCTTTACTCTCCTTCTCAATGACCCATATATATATATAGGCAATAGGTAATATAATTACAGGAGAGTTCTGGCTTTAATACATGGTGATTAGGCCAAAAGAAGTAAAAAACAACCGTTAAAGAAGTCAGAAAACTGACAATTTTGCAAAAAAAATAGTCGCTATTGTAGCACCATGCAAACAGTCGACCGATTGGTTGATCGACAACTGGTGAAAACTAGCTGTTACAGGCCATCGGTCGACCGAGCGATCGGCCGAAAAATATAGTAAGTCCTGACAAATGACAGGTCGACCGGTCGTGGTGTTGCAGGCATAACATAAATTACTGGCTAAAGTATCAGTCGACCGATCCATATGCAGATGTACAAGCGTATCAGAATGCATAATCATTCGACCGCTCGGTTGACCGAGCCAATGTACAAAACACTGAACACAAAGGCGGTCAATCGGGCGGTCGACTGTCCAAGCCCAGCGTCAAGGAAAACAATATTTATGAATTTGAACTTAATTTTTAATAATTTTCTATATGTATAAAAAATATTTTGGCGACATATGGGCTATTAGAAACATGTATATAATTGGTTATAAAAGTATGAGAAAATATTAACATGTTTCAATAAACATTTTGAAGAACATGTTTAAATACCAAAACTAAATACTTGATATTGAAATCTCGTGTGTATATAGATTTTCTTGATCATAAGTTCAATACAAAAAACTTAAACATTCTAAGATCTTACATTGGGTTACATAAACTTCAAGTCTTCATCAGAGGGCTTCTCCAAAAATCCATGCTTTTGATCGTCCGAGTTTGAATCCCTTCCTTGAATCAACTTGATCTCTTCAAACCTTCCTTTTGAGGAAGAATAAGATACCTTCCAATCTCTTGAACCATGTAAGTTTATAAATACTCAAACTTAATTAGTATCTTATAACTACATGTGGTTTGTAATCATCAAAATAAAATCGGAGAGTGTACTTGTAACGCTCCGATCCCGCGGGTACGGGGACGTTACTGCGACGTATAAACGCAGGTTAGAAATATCCTCGCATATACACGCTAAGCATCAGTACAAGTAAGAATCAGAATACAAAAGTACGTGGTGCATTATATATTCCAACATATGAGTAATTACAAGTTTATCACAAGATGTGAAATAATATTACAAGATATTACATCACTAAAAGGCGCAAATGCGAGAACACAAAGAGGTGTTGATCGGTCGCTGATATTACACATCCATTGTCACATTCTCATATTTATTTAACTCTATTTTTAATCTTATTTATTGTCTAATTTATAAGCATGCCAATTACTAAGGGAAGGGGAAAGAAACGAGCCCAAAAGCCCATCAAAATTCTGATTTAATTCAGAATTAATTCGAAATCAGAAAATAGGGCAGATCATGGCAAATCAGAGAAGATAAAGTCGGTTGAAAATCAGTTAAATAAATCTTCACAAATCAATTGGTTAAAGCCGAAGATCAAAGGAGGTTTCGTCAAATTCAGGACCTAAAACAGTAAATCCGGCAGTAGATAAAGTCATATCGCGAAACCAGGGAGTGCCACCCCCGGGTGTAGCCAGCTGGCCACACCCTCCCGCGGCTTTGTTAAAGCTTTTGGGGGAGCGTTTGCTCCCCCTATCTTCGTACACTCTCCCCATTTGGTTTTGCCTATAAATACTGGATTTTCAGAGACCACAAGGAACAATCAAACAGAGATAGATTCTAGGCCAGTTTTTCATTCTTTTTAGTGTAGATTTTTATTTTTCTTTTCATGTAATTTTCAGTTTTCATTTATATAATTCAGAGGAGATCAGAGTTTCATAGGAGAATGAGAGTGAAGTTTGTGCTGAGAGTGACACCGATATAAGTTGTTCTTCTTTTCTCTTATTATTACCACATTGAATCTATAGTTTCATTTTTTTATGTTCTTCTTTGTTTTTGTGTTTCTTCTTCTTCTTCTTTTCTACTTCTCTCCTTTGGTATCAAGTACAATCCACGTGAGTCTTATAACATCGAAAGAGCCTTGCTTTTACGAGTGCTACCGATATCTCATGATGATGGAGCTTAGTCTCAGTCTGTATCATTTCATATTTGTATCGTCTTGATGGTGTAATGCGGAAGAGACGGGAATTAAATCTTATGCGCTATGCGTTGATTGCCTCCACTTCAAGGTAATATCGTAGCCACAGATTCAAGGTAAGTAGTTGGCCAGAGGAGGTAAGTATTTCTTTTAGGTTTTTCTTTCTTTTAACTTTTAGTTTAGATCACCAACACCACAATCTCCCAACTCTTTATCACTCTTTTTAATTTCTTTGTACAAATCTATTTTCTATTTTCTTCACCTTCTCAATCTATCACATTCTTCTTAACTTAACTGTAACTTATTTTTCTCTTTTCTTTTTAAGAATTAAAAGAAGATCTTTAACCATTGATTGTAACTCAAAAGAAACTTGCTAAAAAAGCTTCCATCGCTAGTCCCTCCTTGTGGATCACGACCCACATGTCACTTGCTATCGCGGTAGAATTGAGTACTTGCACATACTACTCTTAAGTTCTTAAATTTTGTATATTTATGTGCAGGTAAAATCTCAATCAAATATTGGCGCCGTTGCTGGGGGGGGACGGTAAATAATTCTCTATTTAAGTTTACATTTTTGGTTAACCTTCTTCTTTATTCTTTGTGTACAGGTTTTAACAACAAGGAAATTTTTGCTGCAGTGTATATGTAAGTGGCCTTGGACTCTGCTCAAGAAAGTAGAGCCTAGAAGCCCTCAGATTTTGCTACATTCCAGTGGCAATCTGAGTGAACTGGTAACATATATTTTGCAGGTTGGTTGCATTGCAAAGTTAAATTTCTGCAGCTATTTATTTTCTTGATTAACTCACTGTACATAATTTCTAACTTCAATAGTAAAATGATGTTTGTTAAATATTAAAAACGATTTAGACTTGCATTTAGGCACTTATCTAATTCATTTATATTTTATATTACTGTTGAAGAGTGCTAGAGCAAAAGATACATATACATAGCATATAATTTAGAAAATATTCTTGAGTGATTATTTGCTTATTGAATGTTATTTTTCTATATCCTGCACACTTTGCACAATCAATCTTATGGGTTTGTCTTATAAACAAAATAAGGTGGGAAAGTCATTACCCTCCCTTAGCCCACAAATAATCTTCTCACTCACTAACTAAACCTAAGTAAAACTGAGTAGACGTTGGCCTTAGAGACATCTCAGACTCATATAGGAGACTGACCTAAGAGGGAAGTTGATTTGAATTTGACTTTTGTCAGATTGGTGTCTAAGGTTGGGGATTGAGAGGCGAAACCCCGAAGGTTGGTATTTGGCATAATTAGGCCCGTTGCTTAGGCACGCATACCTCCTACCGATCTTGCCTCTACCTGGCCGATTAACTTGTGACCAGATTCGGTAATATACCCCCATGTGGACAGTCTAACCAGTTAGGAGTCGTCTAGGTCTAAGGTTTACCCTAACTTAGTTAGATTTTTTTCTTTATTTGTTTGTTTTTCTTGGTTTGATTTTGACATTTCTTATGTGATATGGCTTATAACAACAATTTTTTCAATTTTAATGGTAATCCATGTTACAACCCAACCTCTTTTTCGGATATTACCAACCTGGTATATCATAACTTTAACCAACCTAGTGTGCCGGATTGGTGTTATCCGAATAAATACATGCCTCAGTACTAATACTATAAACAAGACTAGAATAATCATCACTACTCTTCACAGAGTCAATGGGGATACAACTCCCCTGAGTCATATTGTCAAACGCCTTACCAACATCCAGCTTCATATACTTCTTCTCCCGAACAACCATTAGAAGAATCAATTGGTTGGGAAAAGAGGATGGAAACCTTAGACGAGCTTGAGCGACGAATTCAAATTTAGAAGACTTAAAATCCCGTCAAAATTTTCAAATCACAGATCCTTACTCTAGTTTTCAAGGAGAATATGCCGACTTAGAAAAGAGTATAGAAACCATGATTCAATGCAAAATGATCCACTCGATGTGATAGAAGCAAGACTTAGTAGATTAAAAAATATGCGTGGGAATAAGGAAACTCTCCCTACCCAATCTTTGACTATTCCCGACACTTCTAGCCACATTGATGAAAATCAAGAATCATGGTATCTTGAAGACATTGACTAAGATTCAATTTCACCACAAAATCTTGAACTTGACCAATATCAACCCATAGACGAATTGGCAAGGTTTCATTTTAATGAGATTGAACTTGATTATGAATGTGAACCCGATTCCCAACTTTGTGATTCAGTTTTCATCTTCGAATCTTTGTTGACTCTGGTAGTCTTACCCAATTTTGACCAATTTTCTGAGCCAATATCTATTCCCGTACCCATAGATTTAGAAATGGAATCACCAATTTTGGATAGTCACGCTCATTTGATGGGAAAAGAATGTGAATTTCAATTTTTGGACTTAGATTCAACTCTTGAGCTAAAACTAACTCTCGAACCTAAAGTTAATTTTCTCGAGTTAGTATTGGTTTCTGAACTTATCATTCTTGAGCCCAAGTTAACCATTCCACCAAGTCACATTCTTTTGTTGGACATAGGTATAGACTATGATGACTCCGTGATGATTTTTCAGATTGGTCATGTAAAGGGAGTAAGTTCACGATAGGACCTTTCATGAACCTATTCGTATTGGGGACTGTAAATATGTAAATAGAAAAGAGGTCAATAGAGGTGGGTTCCGTGAACCATCACGTTATTTTGATTGGGTAGCAACGCTTGACCCAATCAGATCACCACCGGAATCACCACTATAAGATAATATTTTCCTTTCCTTTCTTCTTTTTCATGCATTTATGAATTAATTCATACATTTAGGACAATGCATTAGATAGGTGTGGGGAGAGTTCTAACATAACTTAGGTTTTTCTTTTATTGTTTATAAAAAAAAATATTTTCTTTACTTTAAAAAACTTTTTGAAAATAGAAACAATACTTTGACATATTCTTTATAAGAAATTAAGTCAATTTTAGGGAATAGGAGAATCATAATTAGGACTTCTTATACTTGGTCAAAATAAAATTATTTGTTTGATCTCCAAGGTGAGGAAGAAAATTTGAAAAAATAATTTAGTCTAGATTTTTTACCTTGATGATATATGCATGCTTTATACACTTATGCACCTAGGGTTTAAAAACAAAGATTCTTATACCTTATTTTTTAAAAAAAAAGGAAAAGAAAAGAAAAAATATTTATATATAAAATCCTCTGATTAAGCTGGGCATTTGTGCCTCATAAAGCATATGTATTCACGCATAAAGGCAGTTCATATAATAAATCCTTAGTTTTATGGCCATGTTTACTCGAGTTCTTAAGTCCTTAGGATATTTTATTACCCAGTGCCCTAAGACTGTTTGGTTTGGGAGTCACTGATTAAAGGCTCGTTACATGGGCAGATTAGAAAGCCTAATAAAACTAAGGAATAATTGTTTTCCATTATGTTTGCAAAGGGGGAAAACTTACAAATAAAAGTTTGAGGAGCTAAATTACAAGTATTCTCAAAAGATTACAAGTAGATCTCCTCAGAGATTCTGGGAAAATGTGCCGATAGGAGTCTGGTCAGCGCGCGACCACTTTGTCCCTTTGACGATGCGAGCGATGAGATTCCCTTCTCGCCTGGTTCGGGGAATCAGAGAACAGAAGGTTGGTAGAACCCTCTTGCTGCTTCTCAAAATCGCCTTCGATAAGGAATTCCTTCTCGCCTGGTTCCGGAGATTCCTTGAGAGGAAGGACGACGTTAGGGTATCAACACCCTGGTTAGAGAAAGCAATTCTCTAAAAGGTCTCTGAATTCGGGAGCGCGCGGTGCGTCGTGAAAAAGCCTCTGCTTGTGGAGTCTTCTCTCTCTTTTTTTTCGATCGATCTCCCTATGCCTTCCTCCCTCTCTCTCCTTGTACCCCTGGCGGGCTATTTATAAGGAAAGCAAGGGTATAATCGTCCCCTTTGAAGATATGGAAACAGATTGAACCGAATCTGTTTGAATCTGGAAAGTAGCCTTACTGCGAGGCTAGGATAGCTTCTGCGGAGCTAGAAAATGGCAAGTCGGTTGATCTGTTTTGATCCTTTCCATATTGTTGGGGGATTCTCCTTGATCCTCTTACTCGTTTCAAGAGAGTCAAGAGATTGCGGCAATCACCTGCCATATTTGAATCCCGATTGGATTTGATTAGATTGAATCCGATCTCATCAGGAGATTTTGATTGGTCAAAGGTTGACCATAGCAGGCTGATAGCGGAGCTGCCCGCTTTGAAGCTCATAGCGGAGCTAGAGGCAATTCCTAGCGAAGTCCGAAAAGAGGCTTTTCGGCGAAGCTATCAGTCAGCTTCCTGGCGATGCTCTGGATGATGCTAGCCTCTCAAACGAGGCTATCCCCTTGGGCTAATGTAATGCTAAATGCTAGCATTTTAGACCTGCTGAGGTCTGTTTAGAAACAATCCGGGTTCACTGTTCTGCTTGCTGGATCAGTGGAGTCCAAACCGCTTCTTTGTCCCTTGGAGGTGGGCGAAAACTGGTCTTCAGCTCGTCTGTCCCTTGTCTTTTGTAAATGTCAACAAGTTTAGACATCGTTCGGACCAATGAGAATCTTGTCTTTTTTAAGTGTCAACAAGACCCCCTTCAAAGTTTTCGAGAGTCTGCAATAGCTCAGACTCCGAAATACTTTGAACTGCTGTGATGGTGGTGTGGAGTATGAACGTCGCCATGATGGTTGAGTTCAGCTTCGCCTTCAATCCTGCTTTGGGATGAATTTGCCGAAGAATTGCACTGGTTCGCGAGTAGCTTCGCGTCGGGGTGGCTCCGTATCTGGGCTTCCAAGAAATAAGTTCGCTTTGGAACTCCTGTTGCCTTTTCAAAGCCAACTGCCGTGGGGCGGTTACGAGGAGGATCATTCCTTCTTTCGCACCAATCGAGAGAGATGTTCTCCGATTTGCACGTTTCCAAGGGAGGATATTCCCTTTATTCAAGGCGCCATAAGTGCCTTTTATGAGGGAGACGTTTTCTCCCTTTGCACGGTTCCAAGGGGAAACCGTCCCTTCCATCAAGGCGCAATAAATGCCTTGAATGCGCTCGTGCTTCCACGCTTGGGGTGATCGCACTCAGGCCATGGGGCCTATAAATAGGACACTTGAGGTCCTCTGAAGAGAAATGTTTTGCCTTTCTTCTTATCTTCTCTTGGTTGAGAGAGATACTCAGATCTCTGAATTAGTGGGAAAACCCACTCTGGTTGTCTAACCGGCCAAGGACCAGTAAGTCTTGATCATTCAAAGACTTCACTGCTTTTAGGGAACTCATCTCCCTTGATTTAGCTTTGGCAGCTCGCTTCAGGGATTAGCTTCCCTTGTTCTTCATCTTGCAATTGGCTGCTGCAGAGAAGGATCTCATCATAGCTTTCTGTGAAGCTATCATCTTGGCTTGATCAGTGAAAGATCGTTGCTTGTTAAGTCCGCTGCGCAGGCAGGACTTGGGACTTGGCTTCTTCAATAGTTGAGCCAGTCTTGCCATATTGGTGAGGTTGAGACTGTTCTTCACAAGATCAGTCTGACTTTGCCGTATAGGCGAGGCTAGGACTTGGCGTTTGCTGAACCAGCCCATGGTTGCCGTGCAGGCGAGGCTTATCCTCTGCTTTGACTGAAGTCGGATTACTTTGCCGCCGAAGAATCTGACTTAGTATTTTTGCAGCTCTTTTTGTGCTTGACTGCTAACCTGCTCCAATTTGCCTTGCAGTGAGCTATGCTTGCCAGTCTGGTAACTTGATGGAAGAAACCATGAAATCGCCTTATGCTTCCCCAGTTGAAGCTTTACTTTTAAGCAGGAGGAACAATTCGGGGCAGCGAATGCGCGTCCCAGGGGCTGTTGGCAGCCTCTTACCCGAGATGATTCGTTCTGAGGTGAGGCTGGCCGCCGCTTCGTCGGAGGTGATCAGTGAGATCACTGACATCGTTGCCGACTTTCAACTCTGGTGGCCTTCGTCGGGGACGATCCACTTCAGGGGAGTGGGCCTCACACCCGTCAGATCCGTGGCATCAAAACCAGTTCCCATTATAGGTGATCTGACGTGTTGGCGGCGATAAGCTTTATTGCCAGGCTTCAACAAAAATGGCCTGGCAAGATCTGCCATTTTTGTGGAGAAAAATGACCGTGTCCTTGTGGCACCACTGATTACAGCCTTATGCAGGAGGAAGGCCCTTCCTGTCCCGTTGGTCTGGCCTGGGAGCAGATAAAACCGCTTGTATGCACATGACCTTGTTAGGTAACTTGGTGTGTTATATAAAACACAACTTTGATGTAATATCAAATGTACCCTTGCTTTTGAATCAATGAAAGTTCACCGTCTGATCATCTGATTTTTGCTTGCTTTCACTGAGAGTTTGGCCATTGCTGGGCTAAACTGTGTGCGGAGCTAAGGACATAGTCTTTCCTTTGAATGATCTTCGCGAGACTGGTGCGTACCGCGAGCAGCACGCTTTTTAGAGGGCTAAGGTAGGCCTTCCAGCGAAGCCCTTGAAGGATTGTGCGAAGTCCGCACTTTTGCACTAGTGCGAAGTTAACTCTCAGTAGAGTTGAACCGGCGCTTCTCGGGAAGGCGCTTCGGGCGCTGTTTCGAATTAATTCGAAACGGCGGCATGGGCCCTTTTTTCGAGGCCTCGTTTCAGGCGCTGATTGGCCTATAAAAGCCCGATTGGGCTGAATATGGAAAGGTCTCCCTTTTTTCAGAGAAATTTCTGTCTTTTCCTCTCCTTCTTCCTCCTTTGCTTCAGAGTACTTCGAGAACTTTTGCAGTTCTTAATGGCGCCCAAAAGACGAGCGGGAAAAGAAGTGGCGACTTCTGCGGCGGAGGGCGTTCCTCCTCCGGTCATCGAGCGACCTGTCGCTGGTAAGGAACTTTCCGATCTGATTAGAGAGTGGTCTCCATCTTTTGAAGCCGATACTCGGCTATTAGGACGATCAAATATGATCTGTCCTTATCAGGGAACTCGTTTCCCTTCAACTTCCCTATTTTGCTTGCACCAGGGAAATAAGAACTGGACAGTTCTTCTTTGGGCTTTCGCACGAAGCCATAACTTGGGCCATCTCCGTACTGTTTGAGGAAAAGGACTTGAATAAGTCCTCTCAGTCATGATGACTTTTGACCATAATGCCCCTTTGATGACGTCAGCCCTTAGGGCTATGTCACTTCCTGCTTTAAGCGAAGCTGGCGCTTTGGATATTTTCTGCAAAGATGCAGTCTTATCCATGAAGTGAAGCTTTTTCAAAGCTATCGCCTTGCAGGCCCTGCTTGCTGGGCGAGGCTATGCCTTAGTGAATTTTTATGCTTTCGCATCCACTTGATTGGTGAACTAATCATAGCTCATTTCTGTTTTTACAGTACATTACGCCTCCGGCCTCCAGAACAGTCTGTTCGGTGTAGCCAGTCGAGCAGGCGGAAGCATCAGCTTGCAGTTCTATGGGCAGGCTTCATTGTTCAGCGAGCCGAGCTCCCTTGTACGGGATACGCTCATTCAGGGCGGTGGTCCGCAGGCCATGCGGAGCATCTTGACTACGGCTCCATTTGAAGATATCGACCGTCAGGCTTACAGAAAGCCTGACTTCATGTTCGGGGATGCTGCACCAGATCCCGATCGCCAGCTGCAGGCCGGTGAAGGCCAGTGGATCTTCCAGTTGGACGGCGAGAGATTCTATCTCCCGTCCTCTAAGCGGCATTTTGCTTTGTCTTCCTTCGCGAGCGCGACTCAGGCTCGGAAGATGGCGTGGGGCGTGAGCCTAAACGCCGAGTCTGTAAGTGTCGGGAGGTTGACATTCCAGTCCGGCTACTCGAGGGCGGGCCATCCTCGTAGCATAATGGGACTATACCCTGGGAAGGTATCGCGGGACCTTCCAGTAGGAGAGAACCCAGCTGCGGCGCCGACCTTTGGCACTCAGTTCTGCGAAGTTGACGGGAACTACCCCGCCACCGATTTCAGGACTCCCGGTTGGGTCCACCCTCCTAGATCGTGGTGGGCGGAGTTGACCAACTATATCCTCACCCATTTTGAGGGGGACTTAGAGAGGTTAAACCTCCATGAGGCCGTCAGGGCGACCTGCTACGGCATCGAGATGAAGGTGGCGTGCTTCTACGCCATCCTTGAGTTGTATTGCCCGGCCTCGGGGACTTTCTTCACCCCAGTTGGTGAGTTGGGCATGGCCCTACATGAGATGCGGGAGATCTCTGCTTTGCCCTTCGGGTCTCTTCCATACGAAGAGTACTTTCCCTGTGAGGCGGAGCTGGCTATTCTGGAGAAGCAGGAGCCTGCTCTGCTCGAGACATATCGGGAACTGATGTGCCATTTGCACATTTGCTCCAGCATCCACACTGGTGGCAAGGGTAGCTCGACGAGCTTGAAGAGCTGGGGGAACTACTTGTTCCCGGATATGACTAGTGCGCCTGAGGCAGCTCATTGCGGAGTTGCTGAAGAAGACATCTTGGCAAGGATGGAGGTGCATGCTGAAAAGGACATCGTCGTGGCAGAAGATGATGGTCCTCTCGGGAAGGGTGATGTTCTTCGGAGCTTTCACCATCAGGCCCGTCGGCCTATGTCTCGCAAGGCGTTGCTGGCCGGCTTCTTAACCATCTGGTTAAAGAAATGTGTCGTGCCTTCTTCTTCGGGTGACATCGTCCATCCGACTGTGCTGCTGCCTGCCGTCCGCTTGGTTCATGGCCACCGTCTGGGTCTTCTCCCGGCCATGGTGTGTTGTATTCAGAGGGGCCTTCGTGCACTGACGGAGGCTTTCTGCAGGCCAATGGCGTCAAGGCGGGGGAAGGGTGCCGTCCTGCCTTGTGACGGACCCAATCCTAGGGTAGGTTTACCGTACACCTACTTGATGGCGTGGTTCGCCTTGCACTGTCCCAGTTTGATTGGAGCTGGGGAAGACCCTCCGCAGGGTGTTCAAACGGCGCTTCTCCGTCGCTTTGAAGGCCGTTCGTGGCAGAAAACTTATGTGGCCGAGGCCCGTAAGTTAGTGCGTCGTTATGACGCTTATAGCCTGTTCCGTTGTTTTCCTCGCCTGCGGGGTGCAGGATACAACGAGGAATTCCATGATGTGGAGTCAGGTCGGTCTCCCATGAGTCGGGGTGTTTTCGAGTGGCTGGTCTGCATCCGGCCCTCGCATTTGCTGTACAGGAGTGGGGATACCTGCTACCTGGAGCCCTACGTCCCGAGCCGGTTTGCCCGCCAATTTGGGTATGACCAGTTGTATGTGGGCAACCCCAATCCGGACCTGGCTTTCATGGGGAGCCTCATTGATGGGGCTCGTGCTTGGCGGTTCTTTACCGCGGATGACACTGGAGCGTGGCTACGCACGCCGCCGAGGGATCCCGGCCTTTGGACGACCCTGTGTTTCTGCCAATGGTATGCGGCTTCGAACTCCACACCTGCTAGGTTTAATGCCAACCGTTCGGGTGTGAAGTTAATTTCTCATCGGATGAGGCAGAAGGCTTCCGATAAGATGGAGGGCAAACGAGTCCGTGTTCCTGGCATAGAGGAGTTCATCGCTGTAGATGACAGCGGGGCTTCTGATGCGGGGAGCCCTTATTTCGAGGCAGAGACAAGGGCTGATGCCCACGAAGCTGATGCTCGTGAAGCCGGGTCTGGTGTAGTGGGGACAGCTCCCTCACAACATGTGGAGGAAGTGGAAGAAGAGGACTCTGATGTCCACTTCAAAAGGAAGCGTGGGAGTGGATCCCGTAGGAAGTCGTCGGCGAAGAGGCCCCGTCGCCAGACTCCTACCATCGTGGTAGAGGGTGAGCTCTCTGCTGCGCCTCCTTCTGCTGCTCCATTAGTGGCTGAGCCGTCGGTTGCTGAACCGACTATTGGTAAGATTGGCCCCCATCTAATATGCCTTCAGCGCACTTTAAATAACTCATCATTTGCTTTTTGTTGCAGGAGCTGAGGAGCAAGGGGAGCAAGGGGACCAGTATGATCCTCTATTCGCTTATGGAGCTGCTGCTGGTTCCTTTACTCGCTTGAAGGAATCTGGAGGTGATGCGGCCGACATTGGCCCGTCGGGCACTGGGACTTCTAAAGGAAGTCCTATGGCATCCAGCTCTACCGGGTGGTCTGCGGAGGAATCGGCGAGCAGGCCGGCTATCCGCGTTGATTCTGGCAAGAACTTCGCGATGGAACCCCTAGAGACTGATGAGGCTGTCGAAGTAACATCAGCCTTTGGTAAAATGACGACCTTTTGATCTCCTCTTGTTTGCTGCATCCGCTTTTTTTGACCATGGCTTTATTGCAGGTGTTCGGCCTCAAGATACGTCGGCTTTGAAGGAAGCGGAGGGCCCTCCTAAGAGGTTAGAGGGCGAGTCGAGTGCTTCGACCGCGGCGGATGCTGCTGTGTTGGACGCGCTGTATGGCGACTTGCCTTCTTATCAGCCCACGTCAGCTGAAAGGCGAGAGGCTGAAGGGGCGGCAGTCCCGGAGGTATCCTCACTCCCAATCACATCACCGAGTGAGGTGCCGGCAATTTTGCCCAGTGCGGGGCTGAGGGTGATCGCGGACCCTAGTTCCCCGACTTTGATTGTCGAGCCTGCTGTTCAGGAGGTGGTTGCCAGTCCTTCCTCCACGGTGGCTGGCGTGCTGGTGTCGCTGAGGACTCCGCCGAGGTCACCTTTGGCTTGCCCTGCTGCTGTCGATGTTCCCGCTTCTTCTTCTGCGGCGGTGTCGACTGGGATGGTAGATTGCTCCGAGGTTGTCTCAAGGGTTGATGAAGCTGAGAATGACTTCATCGGTAATCTGGTCGACAGCTTCTATAACAGTTTGGAGCAGACTATCGGTCTAGTCTTGAAGGGCTCGCCTGTGCCATTCTCGAAGCTGAAGATGGTCCTCTCCCGTGGCATTGAGTGTATCCGGGACTTTGAGGGGTACCATCAAGCTGCTGCTCTAGAGCTCCTGGTAGATGACCTTGAGAAGGACGTGGAGGAATGGCGCCATTTCCATCGTTCAGACGCAGCGTCTTTGGCTGATGAACGGCTCACACGTCTTGTCGCCCAAAGGCGCGAGGCTCAGCTCGCCGCTCAAGAGGCTGCTGAGGCTATCTCCTCTGACTTGAGGTCCTTGGAGACAGAGGAGGCAGAGGTTGGGAGTGCAATTGACGCTTCCAACAGTGCTCTTCTTGATGCTGAAGATAAGGTTAAGAGGGCTGAAGAGATGATCCGGAAGGCAAATCTCCTCTTATCCAAGGCTACACAGATGCGTCATGAAGAGGCTGCGCGGCTTGAGCAGCTCAGGGCTCGGAGTGAGGAACTGGCGCGGCAGAAGTCGTCACAGAGGGCGACTTTGGCGGAGGTCGAGGCTCGTCTGGCTCAAGCGGTGGACTTCGATGAGGCTGAGCTAAGATCACAGGCGCTGGCCCAGGCTGCTGATGACAGGAGGACGAGGCTAGCTTCGCTCGGAGATCGGATCCGATCTTATCATGTACGCCTATAGGCTCCTCCATGTATCCCATCCCTTTTGGAATTTAATAAAAATTCATTCTTTTGTCGTCTTTGTTTGTTTGGATAATGAGGCATGGCTGTCTGTTGGTTCAGAGGTCGCAATGACATAACCGAATGGGACGTCGCCAGTCTCGAGGTCAGCCCTTTGCGGGGCTAAAAGGGGAGATACTTGCCTTTTGTAAATGTCAGCAAGCATCGAGATTGAGACTTAGCTGTCTGCTGGTTCAGAGGTCGCAATGACATAACCAATTGAGACGCCGCTAAGTTCAATGGTAGATGAAACTTGGCTATCTGCCAGTTCAGAGGTCGCAATGACATAACTGGTTGAGAAGCCACCAAGCTCAACAATGAGTGATACTCGTCTTTTGTAAATGTCAACGAGTATCGAGACCTGTCTTTTGTAAATGTCAACAGGACTCGGGATTGAGACTTAGCTGTCTGCTGGTTCAGAGGTCGCGATGACGTAACCAATTGAGACGCCACTAAGCTCAATGATAGATGAAACTTGGCTATCTGCCAGTTCAGAGGTCGCAATGACGTAACTGGTTGAGAAGCCACCAAGCCTCAAAATAGGTGATACTCGTCTTTTGTAAATGTCAACGAGTATCGGGACCTGTCTTTTGTAAATGTCAACAGGACTCGGGATTGAGACTTAGCTGTCTGCTGGTTCAGAGGTCGCAATGACGTAACCAATTGAGACGCCACTAAGCTCAATGGTAGATGAGACTTGGCTATCTGCCAGTTCAGAGGTCGCAATGACGTAACTGGTTGAGAAGCCACCAAGCCTCAAAATAGGTGATACTCGTCTTTTGTAAATGTCAACGAGTATCGAGACCTGTCTTTTGTAAATGTCAACAGGACTCGGGATTGAGACTTAGCTGTCTGCTGGTTCAGAGGTCGCAATGACGTAACCAATTGAGACGCCACTAAGCTCAATGGTAGATGAGACTTGGCTATCTGCCAGTTCAGAGGTCGCAATGACGTAACTGGTTGAGAAGCCACCAAGCCTCAAAATAGGTGATACTCGTCTTTTGTAAATGTCAACGAGTATCGAGACCTGTCTTTTGTAAATGTCAACAGGACTCGGGATTGAGACTTAGCTGTCTGCTGGTTCAGAGGTCGCAATGACGTAACCAATTGAGACGCCACTAAGTTCAATATTGCAATGGAGTTTGGGAAGAGTCTCGTTTTCACGGGGAGAAACGAGGGAATCACTGTCATAGGTTTAATGTTAACGTAACAGCGGAATATGTATGGTCCTACCATTCTATGGATGAGAATTGGTAAGTGACTTTGGAGGTCTCGCTCTCATGAGGAGAAATGAGGGGACTGCTGTCATAGGTTTAATGTTAACGTAACAGCGGAATATATGTGGTCCTACCATTCTATGGATGAGAATTGGTAGGTGATTCTGGAGAGGGAATCAAGTGGGAGCAGGTCCCTTGGGATTTTAAGCAAACCCCCAGCTATCAACAGGTTTGATATGCTTGGAGAAAGAGAGAGGCTCTCTTTGTGCGCATTCCGGACGCGCGGATCTCGATCAGAGGTGTAATGTTAACTTGATCGAGAGCAGGATCCTTGATTAAGGATAGTACTTTTTTAAGAACTTGCCATTGATCGGCATCATGAGGAGGTCGCCATCTGCAGTTGTAAGGCGGTATGCTCCGTTTGAATAGACTGTCTCTATCACAAACGGTCCTTCCCATTTAGGCTGAAATTTGCCTTTGGTCTTGTGCGTCATAATCATCGGTCGTCTGACGGCTAAGACTAGGTCTCCTTTGTGGAAGACTCTCTGCTTGACCTTCTTATTGAAGGCTTTTGACATCCGAGCCTGATATAGCTCGATGTGTTGCTGAGCTTGCAGCCGCTTCTCGTCCAGGGCTTCGAGCTCTTGAAGACGCAAGCGATCATTGTCTTCTGATGTCATTTTAGTAGTCAGGGCTACTCGCAATGATGGCACCTGGATTTCCAATGGGATGACCGCTTCGCACCCATATACCAGGGAGAAAGGCGTATTGCCTGTCGGTGTCCGAACCGTAGTCCGGTAGGCCCAAAGGCATTCACCGAGCTTTTCGTCCCAATCTCGCTTGTTTGAGGAGACAAACTTCTTGAGCAGCTTGATGATTGTCTTGTTAAATGCCTCTGCCAAGCCATTGGCGGCAGGATTGTAGGCGGTTGAAGCCACATTCTGAATTCGGTATTTATCGCAGAACCGATAGAACCCTTGGCTTACGAACTGGGGACCATTGTCATGGATGATCCGTCTGGGTACACCAAATCGATGGATGACATGGTGTTTGATGAAGCTAACCAGATTGGAGGTTTTAACTTCGGCCAACGGTGTGGCCTCCGCCCATTTTGAGAAGTAATCGGTTATTGCCAGGATAAACCGGTGACCTCTTGCCGAAGAGGGACTGATTGGCCCTACGACATCGATTCCCCATGCTTCAAATGGCCATGAAGCAACAGTAGGGTGGAGCAACTCCGAAGGTTGGTGTATGAAGTCTGCATGGACCTGGCACGCCTTACACCTTCGTGCATATTGGGTGGCATCGGCCATCATGGTCGGCCAGTAGTACCCAAGTCTGTGCAGCCTGTCTTTAAGCTTTGGACCCGGCTGGTGAGCTCCGCAAATGCCATCATGTGCTTCTTTAAGCACTTCCTGTGCCTCTGAATGAGAGAGACAACGGAGGAGGACACCGTCATATGAACGACGGTAGAGTGTCTTCAAAGTGGGATCATAGTAGAAACGGAGCGACCTTCGTCTGATGGACGCCGCTTCTTTGGGATCGTCTGGAAGCAGACCGTGCAGAGCGTAGTCAATGAGGGGGAAGCGCCAATCCCTCGGCTCAAGATCCACGGAGATATTATGGACCTCTTGGATCCTTAGCATATGCTTGGAGCATACGAGATGCCGGGTTGCGACTGTGAGGTGATACTCGGTATCGGCCGGTAAGGCTAGCGTCGTCGCTAATGCAGCGAGAGCATCCGCCTTGGTATTTTGAGATCGGGACACATGCCCGATGTAGAAGCCTTCAAATAAGCTAGCCAATTCGATGGCTGTATGATAATAAGGCACCAAGTTTTCATGGCGGACTTCATATTCGCCTTTGACTTGACTGATGACCAGCTTTGAATCGCCGTAAGCTTCGAGGTAACGTACCCCCATTCCCTGGGCGAGCTGGAGACCGATGAGCAGAGCATTGTATTCCGCTACATTATTAGAGCATGATTCTGTCAAGGAGAATGCTCTGGGAAGGATATGATCCTGTGGGGAGATGAACACAACCCCCACCCCGGCAATAATTTTCCCTTTGGGGCCCATCCGCGACGCTCCGTCGAAGAACATCTGCCACACTTCCTCTGCTGAGGTTGCATTAGACTCGAAGACTTCATCAGGGATGTCTTCGTGAAGTTTTGAATGTTCTGGAACTGGGTGAGCAGCTAAGAACTCTGCAAGGGCCTGGCCTTTAACTGCCTTCTGAGGAGTAAAGGTCATGTCGTATTGAGACAACAGAAGTGCCCATTTAGCCAACCTTGAATTCAGCGACCCTGGCTTCGTCATGAGAAGACGTAAAGGGTTCACCCTGGAGATGACATGTATGGTTTGGCCAACCAAATAATGTCGTGTCTTCTGGACAGCGAAGACGAGAGCTAAACACTCTTTCTCGATAGGATTGTAGCGAGATTCCGCTCCTATGAGAGTCCTGCTCAGATAATAAATGGCCTGCTCGTGGCCATTGTCGTCCTTTTGAGCGAGGAGGGCACCGAGGGAATAGTCCAGAGCTTTTACATAAAGCAAGAATGGTTTCCCTGATGTAGGGGCCACTAAGACCGGAGGTTTTGTGAGATACCTCTTAATGTCTTCATAAGCTTCTTGACAGGCTTGGTCCCATATGAAGGCAGTACCCTTTTTCATGAGACGGGTAAAGGGCTGGCAACGGCCCGAAAGATTTGCTATGAATCTTCTGATGTAGGCTAATCTGCCTTGCAAGCCTCGGAGCTCTTTGAGGTTCCTCGGTGGATGCATGTCCTGTATGGCTTTGACTTTGTCTGGGTCCAGATGGATCCCTTTTGATGTGACAATGAACCCAAGGAATTTGCCGCTGGACACTCCCAAGAAGGATTTTGTCGGGTTCATTTTCAGCTGATGAGCCCGCATTATGTCGAACATCGTTCTCAGATCGCGAAGATGTTCATTTTTGCTGCGGCTTTTGACGGCAATGTCGTCAACATAGCATTCCACCGTCTTTCGGAGATGGTCGCGGAAGATCATGCTCATCGCCCGCTGGTAGGTTGCTCCGGCGTTCTTCAGTCCGAAGGGCATTACAGTGTAGCAGTATACCCCCAATGGCGTTCGGAAAGAAGTATGCTTCTCGTCATCAGGATACATCTTGATCTGGTTATACCCTGAGAAGCCGTCCATGAAAGACATCCTCTCGAATCCGCATGTGTTGTCGATCATGACATCGGTGATCGGCAGTGGGAATTCATCTTTGGGACAGGCCGTATTGAGATCACGGTAGTCGATGCAGATTCGTATTTTCCCATTCTTCTTGAGGACGGGGACTATGTTAGCCACCCAATCTGGATGTTGTTCCTCCCGGATGAAGCCACAAGCAATGAGCTTATGAACTTCGGCTTCAATAGCCTCCATGATGTTTGGGCGGAACCGACGTTGTTGCTGCTTGACTGGCTTAACGTCGGGCTTGATGTTTAGACGGTGCATAGCGACCTGTGGATCAAGTCCAGGCATGTCTTCATAGCTCCAGGCGAAGACATCTATATACTCTTTTACGAGCATTATCAATTCTTCCTTTTCGATAAGTGATAGGCTTTCACTTATGAAAATCGGTTTGGGATGATCTTGACTACCCAAGTTAACCTGGATCACCTTGTCTTCGGTAGGTGGCTCGCACAGCTCAAACCGCTTTTCCCATTGAAGGCTCAATTGCTGGGCCCATGATTCCTCATCGGCAACCTCTGCGGGTTCCAACTGACTGCTTGAAGTCATGAGGCTTTCGAATATCCCTCCTATGCTGACATCAGAATCCCATTCGGAGGATGAGGCCGACTGTGATGGGATCGATCCATCGCCTTTGACCTGAACTGTTGTTGATGATGTGGGTGTGACATACCCTAACCCCCTGCGTGTACTATCATAGTAATTTGCAGGTTTCCCTCTTGGGACGGAGTTACGCATCAAGCCGCGTCTTCCTTTTCCGAAGTTTAGGCCCGCTCCCTGCTTCAGGTTGTAACCCATCTTCTTCATAATATGGCGTGCTGATGGCGCGTAATGAAAGAACTGTGGAGCATCCGACTCTGAGCTTGAGTCTGTGGTTGAGAATCTCCCTGGCCGGGCTCTGCCGAAGATTATCGGCGCCTGACCTTGCTTGGACGGAGGGACTACCAGCGTGGCCCCTTCTACGGCTTCCACAGATGTGCTAGCCACACTCGGCTCATGTACGGGCATATGAAGAGAGCCATCCATCATGGATTTAATCGACTCGATGCTCGCAGGATAATCGAAAGAAATATTATCATTAATTATCCATTCGCCTTCCTCCTCAGGAGGGATCCTACATCGGGGATCATTAAAGCATGCTACAATTGGCTCGCCAATCAGAATGGCTGGCATGCCCGTTTCGGATTCCGAATCCGCCTCATTGCCACTTTCATCATCGTCTGGCAATGGTTCTCCCGGCGTTCCACTAGCCTCTTGATATAGGAGAGCATCAGTGAAGTAGTTTTCCACCCCCTTGAAGGGTTGCTTCTCAGCGAAGACAGTTCGTACTGTCGCATCATCCTCAACATACTTGAAGCATTGGTGGAGGGTGGAAGGAACGATCCAGTTGGCATGGATCCAAGGTCTTCCTAGCAGCAAGTTATATGATGTGTCAGCATCAATGACATAGCATGTCACTTCTGACTTCAAGCTTCCGATTCTGCAGCGGAGCCGAATCTTTCCAAGCGGATGGCTGCTCCCGGCGTTGAAACCATATATTGTAGTGGTGGTTGCGGACAACCTGTACAATGGTATGCCGAGGAAATAGAGGAGCCTTTTGGGGATGATGCTGAGTGCAGACCCCGGATCTACTTGTACTCTTTCAATGCATGTTGAACCGATATATCCGGTATAGTACAGAGGTCGATCATGCTTGTTGTCTTTGAGAAGCATATCTTCCGCCGTAAAGGTAATAGCAGGCACCTTGGATTGTGCGTGATGGCACTCTGAGCAGGAAGGCCGCATCTCATCACCAGGAACCTCAGGCATGCATGTCAGAAAGGACTCCGAGTTGGCCAGCGCATCTCTGAGTGCCTCTCTTGTCTCTTTAGAGAGACGAAGGAGCTCGTGTATTGTGATACGAGCCGGGATATTGGCTAAGTGGGCCAATATATCAAAGCGAAAGGGCGTGGCTAACCCTTGGCCTGGCGGTTTCTTCAACACATGGTCGAACCGCACTTCCTTAGGCTTCTCTTTCCCTTTGGTCAGAACTGGAGCGGATGTCGGCATTGGTACTGACGTCGTTTGCTGTTGTATCTCGTCAGTAGACTTGTCATACTGCCTTTGATATGACTTTCCAGACCGGGTGCCCGTCTGTTGAGGTGCATCTGCCTGCGCTGTACAGGCATGCTTCTCTTCTTCTGAATCGCTGAGGGAAGCCGAAGTAAGATTACCATCATCTGGCAGGACAGAGATGACATTGCAGGACTTGCCCTTTTTGCTGGAGTCCTTCGACGTCCGCTGTACGTCTTGGACGAGGTCAGGGTGTATCCACATAACTTCTCCTGTCTCCAATGTCAAGGGGACGAGACCCTTGCCATCTTTAGCTATGGTTGAAGAATGCTTGACTTCCAACCGCGGTGTGGGGGCTGGATAGGTCCCGTCGGGAACTGTGACCTTCTGAGCAGTGCCGAACTCAAGAGTCACCATATTGGCAGTGACTTTCTTCTGTTCCGTCTTCAATGTGAGGACTCCGGCGTCGACCAAAGCTTGAATTCTATCCTTGAGAACATAGCACTTGTCAGTAGGATGGTGGATCATCCTGTGGTAGAGGCAGTATTTAGGGTCGTTTGTACGCCCTATCTCATTGGGACGCCGAGCATCCGGTAGCTTCATTTTGTTCCCTTTGTGGAGCAGATGGAATATCGTGACCACCTGGTCATCTCTGAAGGAGTACTGCTTCGGAGGAAACTTGGGCTCTTGGCTGTTGACGCCGCTCTTCTTGGCCTTTGACTGCATGTCCCCGGTCAGCTCGACGGACATAATCTCCTTCCCTTTAGCTTGGGAAGACTGCGGGAGATCGCTACGCCCTTTGTTGTTTGTGCCCCATTTGCTTCTAGGGGCGGATGGCTCGAACTTCTTAGCCGATTTCTCGGCTATCTCAGCTTGTTCGACCAATTCCTTCCAAGTATGGGCTTTGACAGCCCCCATGCGGACTTCTACTTGATCCAAGAAGTTGTGCCTGCATGTCTGTAAGAGCATGGGTAATGGCATCCCTGCTGGGCACATCAGAGATAGATTTCTGAACCGCTCAATGTATTCACGGACAGATTCGCCTTTCCTCTGTACAGTGGAAAGGAGCTTGTCCATGGTCACTTCGGTGTCATCCTCATAGAAGCGAGAGAGGAACCGAGTTTCCAGGTCAACCCAGGAATTGATAGAGTCCTGAGGAAGGCTTCGGAACCAGTCGAATGCCACCCCTTTCAAGGTGCCGATGAACAACCTAGCCATGATGGCGTCGTTGTTTAGAACATTACCGGTCTGGGACCGGAAATAGTAGATGTGCTGATTGGGCGAGCTCTTACCATCATACGTATGCAACGTTGGTGGTTTGAACTTTGGCGGATATGGCACCGAATCCCACTCCAGCGGATAAGGACGGACTGCCCCTACCTTCTTTAATTCATCCCTCTGAGCTAGGGATGCGATTTGAGCTTGAAGGCCTTTAAGGACTTCGGCATCCAGGGAAGAGCCTCCCTTAGATTTCTCCGTCTTGGGCGGATCATTGCTGAGATGCCCCTCCTCGTCATGATTACTTCCGGTATCATCATTCCGATTGCTGAGGAGCTGAGCGAGCATCTGTTGAATATTGTCCAGGGCCTCTTGCTGAGTTCTAGAGGTCTGCTCCTGAGCTTCCAAACGCTGACGAAGATCGTCATTGGCGTTATCGGCCATATTAACCGATGCTTTGTCCGTTCGCACAGAACTGACTGTTGCTGAAGAGGCATACCCGCTGTCTTCATCTTCTCCATCAGATGATTGGGGTGATCGTCTGGACTGTGGCGAGATTAGGGCCTTTGAGGAAGAAGGCTGCTCATAATTATAGGGTATCGCTACCCTGGATCTGGTGTTTCGGAAAACACCTTCTTCGCGCACCAAGACTTCACCTAAGCCCGGGCTATAATCTGGATCTGGGGAGCCGAAAGGGGTATCATCAGATGTATGACCTTCCCTGTGTCGCTCTCGTCCTCTTCCGGTCATGTTGACGGACGCGAAGGCTGGGCCTCGCGAAGCACTCCTTTCATGATGTTTCTTTATGGCACGTGCGGACAACCGGTCAAACACCGATTGACGGTGTGGAGGTGCCATCTTGATTGGATATTGCCGACAATGGGCTGAATGGATTGTCACAAGTCGGCATCCTCTTTGACAACAAGGGGAAGTGGTTTGGAGAGACTCCAATTCCCGCTTGTTTGCCAAGAATTGTCGCAGGTTAGGCTCAACAGAGCCTGAACAACCCCGTGGAGAGGCCTTTCTGGAGCGTACAAGGGATGATGCTCCGTTCTTCTTATCCCTGCAGAAGGGATTAGTACTGAATAGTACTTTGGCGCTAGCTTTGCCGACAGGTGCGAGCTTAGTGCCTGATGAATCGGGAAGCGGAGCACGCTGTGGTGCTTTGCCCGCTATTCTGCTGCGAAGGGGATCAACCTCAGATAACACTGCGGTTTTAGCCTTGCGGCCGCGAACCCAGTGAATTTGTTGTGATACAATAGCTTCGCTTGTGCGAGCGAGGCTAACAGGAGGCTTTGCTGCCCTTGATTCAGGTGACGGTATGATTGCCGTCGTGACTTCATGGCTGGCAGCATCGTCAGGGCAGATGGGCATCTTACCCTTTTCTTCGCGGGAGAGGCGCAGTCTCGGCATGACTACTCCGGGAGCTTTGGTTGAAGACTCCTGTTTAGGCTTCCATATCAGCCTTGACAGGGGACGCCTAGGTTCGCAAGGAACCTGAATAGCCACAAGCGGGGCTGTGGGGTGCTGGCAAGATTCTGCCTCTGGTTTCTGATTTGAAACCTTGGTCATGAAGACCTTCCTGTGCTTCCGTGCTCAAAGCGTCAGGCCACCCCCAGAGAGGACTTCTTCAAATCTTCCTTGATCGATCTGGATAACCAGGTTCTCAAAAGTGCAGGATCTGGGCTGCGGGCATGTTTCCTTGTTGCGCCAGAGAACTGCGGCAGATTCGCAGAGGACCTTTTCCGTCTCCGCAGAGACTTTGCTTGAAGATTTAGCCAGAGAAGATCTGGCTGCACCGGCTTTTCTGAATTCAAAGATAGACCCGAAGGTCTGTTCGTCGCATTGCGACACTTGATTCTCAGCAGAGGAGAATACAATCCCCAGCGGAGTCGCCATCTTGTTTTCCATTATGTTTGCAAAGGGGGAAAACTTACAAATAAAAGTTTGAGGAGCTAAATTACAAGTATTCTCAAAAGATTACAAGTAGATCTCCTCAGAGATTCTGGGAAAATGTGCCGATAGGAGTCTGGTCAGCGCGCGACCACTTTGTCCCTTTGACGATGCGAGCGATGAGATTCCCTTCTCGCCTGGTTCGGGGAATCAGAGAACAGAAGGTTGGTAGAACCCTCTTGCTGCTTCTCAAAATCGCCTTCGATAAGGAATTCCTTCTCGCCTGGTTCCGGAGATTCCTTGAGAGGAAGGACGACGTTAGGGTATCAACACCCTGGTTAGAGAAAGCAATTCTCTAAAAGGTCTCTGAATTAGGGAGCGCGCGGTGCGTCGTGAAAAAGCCTCTGCTTGTGGAGTCTTCTCTCTTTTTTTTTTTCGATCGATCTCCCTATGCCTTCCTCCCTCTCTCTCCTTGTACCCCTGGCGGGCTATTTATAAGGAAAGCAAGGGTATAATCGTCCCCTTTGAAGATATGGAAACAGATTGAACCGAATCTGTTTGAATCTGGAAAGTAGCCTTACTGCGAGGCTAGGATAGCTTCTGCGGAGCTAGAAAATGGCAAGTCGGTTGATCTGTTTTGATCCTTTCCATATTGTTGGGGGATTCTCCTTGATCCTCTTACTCGTTTCAAGAGAGTCAAGAGATTGCGGCAATCACCTGCCATATTTGAATCCCGATTGGATTTGATTAGATTGAATCCGATCTCATCAGGAGATTTTGATTGGTCAAAGGTTGACCATAGCAGGCTGATAGCGGAGCTGCCCGCTTTGAAGCTCATAGCGGAGCTAGAGGCAATTCCTAGCGAAGTCCGAAAAGAGGCTTTTCGGCGAAGCTATCAGTCAGCTTCCTGGCGATGCTCTGGATGATGCTAGCCTCTCAAACGAGGCTATCCCCTTGGGCTAATGTAATGCTAAATGCTAGCATTTTAGACCTGCTGAGGTCTGTTTAGAAACAATCCGGGTTCACTGTTCTGCTTGCTGGATCAGTGGAGTCCAAACCGCTTCTTTGTCCCTTGGAGGTGGGCGAAAACTGGTCTTCAGCTCGTCTGTCCCTTGTCTTTTGTAAATGTCAACAAGTTTAGACATCGTTCGGACCAATGAGAATCTTGTCTTTTTTAAGTGTCAACAATAATATCACCAAAAAAATAAAAAAATAAAAGAGAAAATATAATAAGGTATAAGAGTTAGAGTTAAAGAACCCGAGTCAAAATTTTACGATCACAAAGGTGCATATAATTTGGGGTAAAATAATATACTAGATGAGAAATACAGTTTGATTCCATGCCTTGATTGATAGCAAGTTTTTGAATAAAGACTAAGCTTAAGAATGAAAAGTTCAGTTTTCCTATAACTTATAGATTACTTAATTCTTACAAAATACTTCAAATATTTTTCTCTTTCAAAAAGTGTTTTCAAAATACTAACACTTTGTTTCTCTTTCTTTATGGATTTTGTGTGTGTAATCCACTGAAAACCCTCACGAGACAAAACTCGTCCTCTAGGCGCCTAGAGGTTTAACGGCTTGTTGCACATGCTCAGTGCAATCGCGCGATCTGCGAAAGTAGTCTAATAATCTTTGATTTAGTTTTATTATTTTGCTCGAGGACGAGCAAAAGATAGGTATGGGGTGTGATCGGTCGCTGATATTGCACATTCATTGTCACATTCTCATATTTATTATATAATAAACTCTATTTTTAATCCTATTTATTGTCTAAATTATATGCATGCCCATTACTAAGGAAGAGGGAAGAGAAACGAGCCCCAAAGCCCATCAAAATTCTGATTTAATTCAGTATTAATTCAAAATCAGAAAATTAGGGCAAATAAGAGAAGATAAAGTCAGTTGAAAACCAGTTAAAACAAATTTTCACAAATTAATTAGTTAAAGCCGAAGATCAAAGGAGATTTCGTCAAATCTAGGACCCAAAATAGCAAATCCGGCAGGAGATAAAGTCATATTGCGAAACCAGGAGTACCACCCCACGGGTGTGGCCACCGGCTACACCCTTACAGCGAAAATGCGACAAAAGCCGTGTTTTCGCGGCTTTATTAAAGCTGTTGGGGGAGCATTTGCTCCTCCTATCTTCATACACTCTCCCCCGTTTGGTTTTGCCTATAAATACTGGATTTTTCAGAGACCACAGAGAACGATCAAGCAGAGATACATTCTAGGCCAGTTTTTAATTCTTTTTAGTGTAATTTTTTATTTTTCTTTTCATGTAATTTTCAGTTTTCATTTATGTAATTCAGAGGAGAACATAGTTTCATAGGAGAATGAGAGTGAAGTTTGTGCTGAGAGTGACACCGGTGTAAGTTGTTCTTCTTTTCTCTTATTGTTACCACATTGAATCTATAGTTACGTTTTTATGTTCTTCTTTGTTTTTGTGTTCTTCTTCTTCTTTTCTACTTCTCTCCTTTTGGTATCAAGTATAATCCACGTGAGTCTTATAGCATCGAAAGAGCCTTACTTTTGCGAGTGCCACCGATAGCTCGTGATGATGGATCTTAGTCTCAGTCTGTATCATTTCATACTTGTATCGTCTTGATGATGTAATGCGGAAGAGACGGGAATCAACTCTTATGGGCTATGCGTTGATTGCCTCCACTTAAGGTAACATCGTAGCTACAGATTCAAGGTAAGTAGTTGACCAGAGGAGGTAAGTATTTCTTTTAGGTTTTTCTTTCTTTTAACTTTTAGTTTAGATCAACAACAACACAATCTCCCAACTCTTTATCACTCTTTTTAATTTCTTTATACAAATCTATTTTCTATTTTCTTCACCTTCTTAATCTACTACATTATTCTTAACTTAACTGTAACTTATTTTTCTCTTTTCTTTTTAAGAACTAAAAGAAGATCTTTAACCATTGATTGTAACTTAAAAAAAACTTGCTAAAAAAGCTTCCATCGCTAGGCCCTCTTTGTGGATCACGACCCACATAGCCACTTGCTATCGCGGTAGAATTGAGTACTTGCACATACTACTCTTAAGTTCTTAAATTCTGTATTTTTATGTGCAGGTAAAACCTCAATCAAATATTGGCGCCGTTGCCGGGTTGGACGGTAAGTAATTCTCTTTTTAAGTTTACAATTTTGATTAACCTTCTTCTTTGTTATTGGTATACAGGTTTAACAACAAGAAAATTTTTACTACAGTGGACATATAAGTAGCCTTAGACTCTGCTCAAGAAAGCAGAGCCCAGAAGCCCTCAGATTTGCTACATTCCAGTGGGAATTTGAGTGAACTGCTAACCTGTATTTTTATCCTATTTATTATCTAATTTATATGCAGGCCCATTACTAAGGGAGAGGGAAGAGAAACGAGCCCAAAAGTCCATCAAAATTCTGATTTAATTCAGAATTAATTCAAAATCAAAAAATCAGGGCAGATCAGGGCAAATCAGAGAAGATAAAATCGGTTGAAAACCAGTTAAAACAAATTTTCACAAATTAATTAGTTAAAGCCGAAGATCAAAGGAGATTTCGTCAAATCTAGGACCCAAAACAGCAAATCCAGCAGGAGATAAAGTCATATTGTGAAACCAGGGAGGTCCACCCCTGGGTGTGGCCACCTGGCTACACCCTTACCGCAGAAACGCGACAAAAGCCATGTTTTCGCGGCTTTATTAAAGCTGTTGGGGGAGCGTTTGCTCCTCCTATCTTCGTACGCTCTCCCCCTTTTGGTTTTGCCTATAAATACTGGGTTTTCAGAGACCACAGGGAACGATCAAGCAGAGATATATTCTAGGCCAGTTTTTCGTTCTTTTTAGTGTCCGTTTTTATTTTTCTTTTCATGTAATTTTCAGTTTTCATTTATGTAATTCAGAGGAAATCAGAGTTTCATCGGAGAATGAGAGCGAAGCTTGTGCTGAGAGTGATACCGGTGTAAGTTGTTCTTCTTTTCTCTTATTGTTACCACATTGAATCTATAGTTACATTTTTATGTTCTTCTTTATTTTTGTGTTCTTCTTCTTTTCTAGTTCTCTCCTTTTGGTATCAAGTACAATCCACGTGAGTCTTATAGCATCGAAAGAGCCTTGCTTTTGCGAGTGCCACCGATAGCTCATGACGATGAATCTTAGTCTCAGTCTGTATCATTTCAACTTGTATCGTCTTGATGATGTAATGCGAAAGAAATGGGAACTTATGGGCTATGCGCTGATTGCCTCTACTTCAAGGTAACATCGTAGCCACAGATTCAAGGTAAGTAGTTGTCCAGAGGAGGTAAGTACTTCTTTTAGGTTTTTCTTTCTTTTAACTTTTAGTTTAGATCACCAACACCACAATCTCCCACCTCTTTATTACTGTTTTTAATTTCTTTGTACAAATCCATTTTCAATTTTCTCTACCTTCTCAATCTATCACATTCTACTTAACTTAATTGTAACTTATTTTTCTCTTTTCAAGAACTAAAAGATGATCTTTAACCATTGATTGTAACTCAAAAGAAAACTTGCTAAAAAAGCTTACATCGCTAGTCCCTCCTTGTGGATCACGACCCGTATAGCCACTCGCTATCGTGGTAGAACTGAGTACTTGCACATACTATTCTTAAGTTCTTATATTCTGTATTTTTGTGTGCAGGTAAAATCTCAATCTGATATACAAGTATGAACAATACAAAAGATGCTCATGAGTGACAAAGAAAAATTAGAGAGACAAGCAGGGGGCCTAGAAGAAAAGGATTCGGGGCGGTCAGCTGGAGATTCACGCTTTCACTGCGCCACTCTGGTCAGCAACCCGAAAATTCACAAGCTTCAAGCTCTAGAATCTGGACGTGCAGATCCAGGGGAGTCAGAACTTCCCAACGAGTAATGAGGCAAGAGCCAAGCGGAGCCAAGCGGCATGCATAGGTGGGCACTTCTGTATCAATAAATATGAATCATAAGCATGCATTAAAATCGTGTCGTGAGCACACGCATGCATGAACAGGCAAGGAGGCAATAAGTGGAAAGAATATGGCAAAACCCGTTATACATGCCCAAATTACAGAGCCGTAAGATTAGTACGTTGAAGGAATAATCCAAATAAGGAAACCCTTATATATGTATCGTATACCTTACGTCACCGTATTCTGAGTTTATGTAACCTGAGCTGTCTCCTAAATCACGAAAACATCATGAAATTGATAGAAAACTGATAAAACGGATAATACCAAATGCAGGTAAAATCAGCTGTACAAACTCAGATTACGGCTTCATGAGACTAGTACATCAAAAAAAATCCAAACAAGGAAGCCCTCATCTATATACCCTATGTTTCATGTCACCGTAGCCTGAGTTCACACAACTCGAATTGCAAAACGAACAACGAATTATAAGTTAACATCTTATTATTATTACTCGTCCGACCCATATATCTACGTATATGTCCTGGTGTATATATCAACACACATACATTCATATATGAGCAAGGCGAGTGGTTATTAGAAACTGATGAAGATTGATGGATCATATTTATAGTGGGTCCAGCCTCTGCCCAGGACGACGACCCACTACTACTCTTTCTCCTTGGGAAGTATATTACACCCGGACACGTGTCGCCAAATTTGGAGATTAAGACACCCAACACTAATCATCAGTTCTACAACCACTATAAACATAACATCACATTAGTATCTATCAGTTCCTCCAATCCAGATGTAAGTTATCATTTTTATAGTTTATTAGATAATTATCAGTTTACAGGAATAAGCAAAAGCAAGTCAGGTGTATTATGAGTACATGTTGTACTGGATATATATCAGTGCATGTCAGAATATCTGGTCATCATTCCCTGTAAGTGATAATTATGAGTCAAGTATATCAGGTATTAAGTATGGTAGGTGATAAGTGATATCAAACATGTGTTAGATAATAATAAGCAAGAGTCAGGTGTCAAGTAATATTTCAGTAGATATCACAATACAGGAAAACAGTATCAATACAGGAGATCGGTGTAAATACAAAAAAATGTACTGATACAGGGTATCGATACGAATACAGGAAAAACAATACAGTTTTGAAAAATAATATAAGTAAAGGTTTCAAACTCTCCACAGTCATTAATTAAAGAATGATAGTTAACTTATCAAGTAGGTAAGCGGGTAAGTAAGCTAGCGAACATCCAAGCGAAGCTAAGCAAGGCTGAAGTGAAGCTAACATATAGTACTAGATGCCATCACGCTCGGCGTGTTACCTCTCGCAGCACAGCTAAACGCACGTTTCGCAGCATGCGTATGAACGCCTTACTACCACTCACGACACAGCTGCGCTCACGGGGTAACTACGCTCAAATGGAGTTAGCAGTAAAGTGCTAACGCTAGGTCCGCCTATCATGTGTAGCATATAGAAAGTCCAGAGGACTTTAAAAACCTTAGACAGGTTAAGCCTATAGGCTATAATGTAGAACCGCGCAGTAGTTAAGCCCGGAGGCTGTATAAGTATGTGCATAAAATGTTAGTACCATACACAAAAACATATATATCTCTTATATTATTACAAACATTCTTCATACAAAATACATTTCACCCCACCGATACAATACAAGTCCATGGGATCACCGGTACAAACACAAAACCCCCGATACAGCAATTGTACAATTACATAAATACAAATCAACTCGACGAAGCAGGCATACCCTGAATGAAAACGAGAACGCTCACCTAATACGAATTACCGTGAAATCTCCGATCTCCGAAACTCCAAGTAACTAAAGCGTAAATGCATTCAATATATTATAAAAATAATATATATATATGGAGAAAGAGTGTATGAAATAAAGAGAGAGGGAGAGGAAGTTAGCAGGGAAAGAAAGAAAGAAGGAAAAAGGAAAGAAAGAAAGAAAAGAAAAGAGAGTGGTGACCCTCACGTCCAAGCAAGCTCGAAGGCTGAGCACCACGTCGGGCTAGGGATGAGCCCCGCGTTGTCCCAGAGAGGGGACGAGAAAGAGAATAGAAAAGAGATAGATACAGAGACATGGAAAGAGAGATAGGAGATAGAGAGAGAGACTGCAGCTAGTTTTTGCAACAAAAGAACCCCAAATATAAAGAAAGGGTAAATTTTAGGTAAGCCCTCAATTCTCATATAAAGAAAGAAAGAGAGAAAGAGCCAGACCAAAGAGGGAGCGAAGAAAGAAGAAGGAATAAGAGAAAGAAGGAAAGAAAAAAGAAGAAGAAAAAAAAGGAAGGGAGAGAGGAGTAGAGCAGGGTGGCTGGCCGGGTTGGGGGGACGCCGGTGACGGCACGGCCAAGGAGCGCCGAGGCGGCGCGACCAGGATGGCCAGCGACCAAAGGGGTGAAAAGTGATGGCAGTGGTGCAAGTGTAGTGTATGGAGGTGAATTTGAAAGTTATCGAAATGGCGTTTTGGAAGGTGAGGAGGTGTTAGGATGACAGAGCGAAGAGTTTGCCAGTGGTGATGGTCGTCAAGGTAGTATTGGTGGTGGTAGAGATGGCGGAAAAGTTAGTGGTAGTTGGGTTTGTTTTGGTGAAGAAGAAGGAGAAGTTGGTAGTGATGGGTTTATTGGAGCAGGGAGAGAAGGAGAGAAGTGGGAGAGAGAGAGAGGATGTGGTGGTGGCCTGCAGGCTCACCGGCGCTTGGGGAGGGGACATGTCACTGTGCAGGTTGAAGAAGAAAGGAGATAAAGAAAAAAAAATGAAAGAGGGAGAGAAAGAATGGGTGTGTGTGTGTGTAAGAGAGTTGGGGTAATTATGAGACTCACATCTTACAAGAATGAAGTTCGCATCTTGCTGGATTGAGCCCAGACGCGGGGCTCAGGTCTACGTCTGGTACAGGCTAAGGTACATGCATAAAAGGAGGAGAGAGAAAAAGTGATTGGGATATGAGTGATTGATTAGAGGGGATTTAAATGCGAGAGAGAGAAGAGGATGATCCTTGCATCTCATAAACCAGATCGGCCTCTAGTTAAAAAATAGTTCAGACGCGGAGGTAAAGTCCGAGTTAGGGCTAAATGCTGAGACCACGCGTTTGAAAGAGGAAACAGAAAAAGTGGTTGGGGAATATTTTGGGGAAAATTATGTGGTGGGGAAAATTTGAAGAAAGAAAGGAAAGGAAAAAGAAAAGGAAAAGCGGAGGGAATTATAAGTAGAGGAGAAAATTAAAAAAAGAATAACATAAAAGAAAAATATCTGGATAAATTTCTAGAATTTGAGAAAACACCGAAAACTTCGGGAAAGCCCGACAAATTAAGTAACTCAAAACAATTTTAAAAATTCTCAAAATTAATAAATATTATATTAAGGTACATGGTGAAATCAAATTTCATAAATTCAATGTCATTTTCAAATTAAAAATCCTGAAATTTACCAGCGATGTCGGTCGACACCAAATCCGGCCGAATTTCGATAAATTCAAATAAATTCCTAAAAATGTGTTTTAAAAGAAAATACAATTCTAAGAAATAATATGAAAGCAGTTTCTAAAAATTCAACCTCCTCTATAAATTAAAAATTGAAGAATTGATCGGCTGCACTGGTCGATACCGATTTTGAAGATTTTGCAATTTAATTCAAAAAATTTTTAGAAAATCATAAAAAATCTAAAATATTAAAAAATGATGTTTGAAACTGAAACTAGTCAAATCTGACTATCAGAGAGGTTAAATTGATCAGTACACTGGGATCGGGTCCCCAGTTCAGACTCGGGCGGATTCTGAATCCAGGAAATCCGGATCCAAATACCAAACAGCGATATAAATAATCATAAAACAAAAATAAATACGTGGAACAATTGAAATAATATGATCAAAAAATCAGAACACGTATCTGAGTACGTATTCCGCATACAAAAATTTCATCCTCGAAACTTCGATAGGGAAAAGATGAACACAAAAACAATAGGGGCAAATATTATACCAATTAAGATATGTACAATTAAGGGTAACCCTCCTAATCGACTGATAAATAACCTCGAGACCTCGATGCTTTCTGCACTTCCTGCCGCATAAAACTTCAAACGGTGCCATATAATACAGATCTGTTAACTGTTAAGAAGAATACTGTTGGAATTTCAGTAGACTGACCTACTCTGTATAATATGAAGTGAGATGACATTGAAATTGGCCAAACTTTAACTCCCTGAATTCTGCTAGAATCAACAGAGATTACTTATGTCAAAATATCGTGACCCAAGAATATTATACTTACCTATCCAGAATGCATACTTACACTGCTTGACATGATGTCGTTTCTGACGAAAAGTCTTGATTGCACACATTTATTGCATTATTCTTTATTACATTTTCACATTTATCATATAATAAATCCGCTAAATTTCTTATCTTAAATGTCTATTTTGCAAAAGATAATCATGGGGAGAAAGAGGATAAAATCAAATCAATATCAGTTAAAATCAGATTTAACTTGATCTATTTGGTTAAAGGAGGATGATCCCAAATCTAATTAGTTAAATTCAGTTTTTGGTGAATCAAGTGGTTAAATCTAAAGATCAACTGAGGATAATGTCAAGTACAGAGTTCAAATCTAAAGGGATAAATGGATAGAAAGAAGACCAACGGATGAGATGAAGCAAATTTGACTCAGATTCTGACTTGATATATTTTAGTATTTGAATCATAACTTTCGCTACTGAAATTCAAATCTAATAATTTAAGATGATCCAGAAAGAAGACTTAAAGATCTACAATTCTTAAGTTGATCACTATTTCTAATTCTGTCATTTGATAAGTTATATTTAGCAATAAAAATGCCAATAAGCTGCAAATCAGAACTGAATATCCACATCAATTCAAGTTTGGAGATAAGGGGAGGATTCAAATTCAGAAATATCCAGCTTCCCCTATCTTCATACTCCTCTAACCTCTACATTTCTCCTATAAACACCTGCAATCTCAAAGGCAAAAAGGGAACGACCAAGCAGAGAGTAGAACTTAGGCTATATTGTAGTTTGTAACTTAGATTTTATATTTTCTTTTATGTAATTTTTGTTTTATTTATGTAACTGAGAGGAGAGGAGAGTTTTATGGAGGAATAAGAGCAAGTTTGTACTGAGGGTGAGTAATCTTTTCTTTCATGTTTATTTGAATCGAATCGAAGTTTTCTTTTTCTTCTTTACTCTTATTTTTTTTTTTGCTTCCCTCTTCTGTGCTTGTGAATCCAAATGACTCCCATAGCCTCGAAGTTGCCTTGCCCTTGCAAGTGCCATTGATGACTTATGGTGATGGATATCCATTTCTATAGTAGTGTAGCTTGCCCCTTCATTTCATAGTATAAATCGAAAATGGAAAAGATCCTATTTGTCATACTTTGCTCGCCTTCAAACAAAGGTACATCATCGATACTGGTCAAAGGTAAGCAGGCGCCGAAGAGGTAAGCAAGTTTTTTAGGTTTTAACTTTCTTTTCTTTTAACTTTAGTTTAGATCACCAACACCACTATCTCTTAATTCTTTTATTACTATTTTCAATTTCTTTGTATATATCCATCTTCTATTTTCTCCACCTTCTCAATCTATCACTTTCTTCCTAACTTAACTGCAACTCCATTTTTCTCTTTTCTTTTAAGAAGCTAAGTAAAATTTTAACCATTAATTGTAACATAAAAGAGAACTTACTAAAGAAACTTCCATCGCTAGTCTCTCCTTGTGGATCACGTCCCACATAGCCACATGCTATAGCGGTAGAATTGAGCACCTTGCACTATTATTATAAAAGTTCTGAAATTCTTTATTTTTGTGCAGGAAAACCTCAATCAAATTTTGGCATCGTTGTCGGGGAGGGACGGTAAGTTATTCTCTTTTTAAGTTTACACTTTTGGTTAACCTTCTTCTTTGTTCTTGATGTACAAATTTAACAATAAGGATTTTTTGCTGCAGTGGACATATAAGTGGCCCTGGACTCTGCTAAAAAAAGCAGAGCCCAGAAGCCCTCAGATTTGCTACATTTTTCTGTGACAATCTGAGTGAACTACTAACCTGTATTTTCTGCGGATTGGCTGAATTGTAAAGTTTAATATCTGTAACTATCTATTTCCTTATTTGACTCACTGTACATATATTTCTAACACAACAGTAAAAGGTTAATTGTAAATACTAAAAATGATTTAGACTTTGCATTTAGACACGTGTCTATTTCGTTACATTTTTTATTTACTATTGAAGAGTGCTTGAGCCAAGGTATGTGTGCAAAATATATAGTATAAGGTTCATTCTTGTATGAAATATTGCTTGAGTGTTACTTTTTTCTATATACTTGTACACTGCACTAAATTGATTTAAGAGAGCTTGTCCTATAAACAAGATAAGGTGGGGAAGTCATTATCCTCCCTTCGCCCACAAACAATCTCCTCACTCACTAACCCAAGCCTAACTAAAACTGAGTAGACGTTGGCCCTAGGGACATTTCGGACTCAAATAGGAGACTGACCTAAGGGGGAAGTTGATTTGAATTTGACTCTTACCAAATTGGTATCTAAGGTTGAGGATTGAGGGGCGAAACCCTGAAAGCTGGTGGTTTGGCATAATCAGGCCCGTTTGCTTTAAACACGGACCTCCCACCAATCTTGCCCTTACCTGACCGATTAATTTGTGGTCAGATTCAGCAATAAATCCCCCGTGGACAATATAACCAGTTAGGAGTCGTCTAGGTCTAAAGTTTGCCCTAACTTAGGTTAGATTTTTTTTTCTTTTTATTTGTTTATTTATTTGTTTGTTTTTCTTTGTTTGTGTTTGACATCTCTTGTGTGATATGGCTTATAACAATAATTTTTCTAATTTTAATGGTAATCCATATTACACCGCTACATCTTTTTCAGATATTACCAATCCGGCATATCATAACTTTAACCAACCTAGTGTGCCGGATTGGTCTTATCCGAATCAATATAACCCATGCCCCCAATATTATGACCATAATTTCTAAAATAATTTCAACTCTTCACAGAGTCAATGGGTATTCACTCCCCCGAGTCCAATTTTCAATCAATTTGTCCTCCTTATCCACCTTGTCCACAATATTTTCAAGATCATACTCAGTTCCACCAGTTCAAAATAGAAAATCATCAATCTTGAAAATGAGTATGCATGAGTCCAAGCAACAATCACAAAATCTGACGGACTCACAATTTCACCACAGATTCCAAAACAAAACTTCATCTTTTCAAGTCCAATCGCAAAAAAACAATGAACCAATTGACTATGAAAAGCTGCTTGAAGCCATGACTCAGGCTCAAATCGCTCGTAATCATGACATAGATATAATGGTCCAAACTCTCCATTCGCACCGTTTGATCATTTCTGATGTCGCTAACCATTCTGCTAGAGCCGAAGAATCATGTTGTTTTGAAAAACAAGATTCCATTTCAGCACACCCATTTGAACTTGCCTAAACTCTAAATTTTAAAAATCACATTGATATTTTGGCAAGTTATCCCTTTCCTGAAATTGAACTTGAGAATGAATATGATCTTGAACCTCAACTTGGTGATTCAATTCTACTTCCTGATTCAATAATGACTCCGGTATCTTTACCTGATTTCAATCTTTTTCCCGAGTCAACATTTGGATCCGTACTAATTCATCATGAAATTGAATCGCCAATCTTTTATGATCATTATATTGAACTTGACCAATTTCATACTTTTGAAAGTCCCATTGACAAATCGGCAAGTTCTCATTTTTATGAAATTGAACTCAATGAGAAATGTGACCTAGATTCTCAAATTTGTGATCCAGTTCAAATTCCTGAATCAATATTGACTCTAATTTTGTTACCCAACTTGAGTAATATTTTAGAGTCAGTTTTGATTCCCACGCATGTCATTCTTGACCTTGAGTCACCAATATTAAGTCACATTCCATTATTGAAAAATGAATGTGGACTTGAGTTTCAACTTCTTGATTTGGACCCACTTCCTGAACCAATATCGACTCCTAAACCTTTACTTGACTTAAGTCACTTTTCTGAGTCGGTATTAGTTCCCATACTTCCTAAGTCTAAATTAATCATTCCATCATTTCACACTCCATTTTGGGACAAGGGTGTTGATAAAATTGACTCCGAAATTATTTGTAAAATTTGAAAATTAGATGGGGTAAAATTCTTAATAAAAATCATTCATATGTACATCATTTTAGTGGGTTATATTAGAGAGGTTTCTGGTGGTTTCTCTGAACTCCACGCAAATTCGATTGGCCGCATTTCGTGGACCAATTAGACCACCACAAGAACCACCACCTTAAACTAATATTTTCCTTCCCTTTCTTCTTTTTCATGCGTCTATGCATTAATTCATACATTGAAGATAATGCATGAGATAGGTGTGGGGGAGGGTTCTAATATAACTTAGGTTTTTCTTTTTATTAAAAAAAAGAAAAAAAATTAACATTTTCTCTACTTTTAAAAACTTTTTGAAAATAGAAATAATATTTTGACATATTTTTTTGTAAGAAATTAAGTCAATTTTAAGGAATAGGAAAATCAAAATTAGGATTTCTTATACTTGGTCAAAATAAGATTATTTGTTTGATTTCTAAGGTTAGGAAGAAAATTTGTGAAAGTAATTTAGTCTTGATTTTGACCTTGATGAAATATGCATGCTTCATACACTTACACACTTAGACTTCAAAAATAAAGATTCTTATGCCTTATTAAAATATATATATATATATATATATATATAATCCTTTAATTAAGCTGAGTATTTGTGCCTCATAAATTATAAGTATTCACGCCTAAAAACGGTTCATATACGAAAATCCTTAGTTTTGTGGCCTTATTTGCTCGAGTCCTTAAATCCTTGGGGTGTTTTCTCACCCGATGCCCTAAAACTATTTGTTTGAGAGTCACCAGTTAAAGGCTCGTTACATGGGCAGATTAGAAAGTCTAATAGAACTAAAGAATAATACCACAAAAAATAAAATAGAAAAAAATATATATATAATAAATAAATAAGGCATAAGAGTTAGAATTAAAGAACCCTTAGCCAAAACTTCACGGTCACAAAGGTGTATATGACTTTGAGTAAAGTAATGGACTAGATGAGAACTACAATTTGACTCCTTACTTTGATTGATAATAAATTTTTGAATAGAGATTAAGTTTAGAAATGAAAAATTCAGTTTTCCTATAACTTATATATTACTTAAATCTTATAATAATATTTCAAATATTTTTCTTTCAAAATGTGTTTTCCAAATACTAAGATTTTTTTCTTTCGTTATAGATTTTGTGGGTCCAATCCACTGAAAACCCTCACGAGACAAAAATCGTCCTCTAGGGAGAACCTAGATGTTTAACGGCTTATTGCACATGCTTAATGCAATCGCGTGACCTGTGAAAGTGGTCTGATAATCTTTGATTTAGTTTTGTTGTTTTGCTTGAGGATGAGTAAAAGATAGGTATGGGGGTGTGATTGTACACAGTTTTGCATTATTCTTTATTATATTTTCACATTTATCATATAATAAATTTGTTAAATTTCTTATCTTAAATGTCTATTTTGCAGAATATAATCATGATGAGAAAGAGGATAAAATCAAATCAACATCAGTTAAATTCAGATTTAACTAGATCTATTTGGTTAAAGGAGGATGATCCCAAATTCAATTGGTTAAATTTAGTTTTTGGTGAATCAACTGGTTAAATCTAATGACAACCGAGGATAACATTAAATACAGAGTCCAAATCCAAAGGGATAAATGGATAGAGAGAAGATCACGGATGAGATGAAGCAAATTTGACTCAGATTCTGACTGGATACATTTTAGTATTTGAATCATAACATTCGCTACTAAAATTCAAATTTAATGATTCAAGATGATTCAGAAAAAGACTTAAAGGTCTACAACTCTTAAGTTGATCACTATTTTTAATTCTATCACTTGTTAAGTTATATTCAGTAATCAACACGCCAACAAGCTGCATATCAGAACTGAATATCCATATCAAATCAAGTTTGGAGATAAGGGGAGGATTCAAATTCAGAAATATCCAACTTCCCCTATCTTCATACACCTCTAACCTCTGCATTTCTCTTATAAATACCTGTAATCTCAAAGGCAAAAGGGGAATGACCAAGCAGAGAGTAGGACTTAGGCTATATTATAGTTTGTAACTTAGATTTTTTATTTTCTTTTATGTAATTTTTGTTTTATTTATGTAACTGAGAGGATAGGAGAGTTTTATGGAGGAATAAGAGCAAGCTTGTACTGAGGGTGACACCGGTGTAAGTAATCTTTTCTTTCATTATTATTTGAATCGAATCAAAGTTTTCGTTTTCTTTTTTACTCTTATTTTTGTTTGCTTTCCTCTTCTGTGCTTGTGAATCCAAATGACTTCGATAACCTCGAAGTTGCCTTACCCTTGCAAGTGCCGTTGATGGCTTATGGTGATGGATATCCATTTCTATGGTATTGTAGCTTGCCCCTTCATTTCATAGTGTAAATCGAGAATAGAGAAGATGTATGTGTCATACTTCGCTCGCCCTCAAACAAAGGTACATCGTCGATACGGTCAAAGATAAGCAAGCCCCGAAGAGTTAAGTAAGTTTTTTAGGTTTTAACTTTCTTTTCTTTTAACTTTAGTTTAGATCACCAACACCATTATCTCATAATTCTTTTATCACTCTTTTTAATTTCTTTGTATATATCCATCTTCTATTTTCTTCACCTTCTCATTCTATCACTTTCTTCCTAACTTAATTGTAACTCTATTTTTTTTTCCTTTTAAGAAGCTAAAGAAGAATTTTAACCATTAATTGTTGCATAAAAGAGAACTTATTAAAGAAGCGTCCATCGCTAGTCCCTCCTTGTGGATCACGATCCGTATAGCTACTTGGTATAGCGGTAGAATTCAGCACCTTGCATTTATGTTATAAAAGTTCTAAAATTCTGTATTTTTGTGTAGGTAAACCTCAATCAAATTTTGGCACCATTTCCGAGGAGGGACAGTAAGAGCCAGAACCGTCATGATTTTTCCGTCTTTCCATGTTCGAGTTGGTCTAAAGTTAGCGAAAAACTGAGAAACGAAAGGATGAAAGAGCTTCAGGATTTAAGGGAAGGTTATCAGAAATGAATAGATAACTTTGTATTTTGTAGCTAGGTTGTATAACTAGGACTCATGCATTCCAGTTGCAAAATTCTTTATCATTAATTTGCTGATTAGTAGTACTGAGGATGTGAGAGCTTAGGCTCTGATTCCACTATGTGACACCCTGATCCCGCGGGTACAAAGATATTACTACGATGTATATACGCAGATCAAAAATACCCTCGCATATATACGTTAATTATCAGTACAAGTAAGAATTAGAGTACGAAGTACATGGTGCATTATACATTCCAACATTTGCGTACAATTATATGGTTACCATAGGAGGCACAATATCACAAGAATATTACATCACTGATTGGCATAAATGTGAGAACACAAAGTGATATACAAGTATGAACAGTACAAAAGATGCTCACGAGTGACAAAAAAAGGTCGAGAGACAAGCATGAGGCCTGGAAGAAAAGGACTCGGAACGGTCTGCTAGAGATTCACGCTTTCACTATGCCACTCTAGTCAGCAACCTAGAGAATCCCAAGCTCCAAGCTTCAGGATCTGGACGTGCAGATCTTGGGGAGTCAGAACTCTCCAACGAGTAATGAGGTGAGAGTCAAGTAGCGTACATAGGTAAGCATATGTGTATCCATAAATCTGAATTATAAGCATACATTAAAACCATGTCATGAGCACAAGCATGCAGGAATAGGCAAAGAGGTAATAAGTAGAACGAATATGGCAAAACTCATTATACAAGCCCAAATTACAGACCCGTGAGATTAGCATGTAGAAGGAATAATTCAAATAAGGAAACCCTCATATATATATCGTATACCTCACATCATCATATCCTGAGTCCATATAACCTGAGTTGTCTCCTAAATCACGAAAACATCATAAAACCTACAGAAAATCGATAAAACGAATAATACTGAATGCAGGCAAAACCAATTGTACAAGCTCAGATTACGGCTTCATTAGACTAGTACATCGAAGGAATAATCTAATTAAGGAAACTCTCATCTATATACTCTATGTCTCATGTCACCGTAGTCTGAGTTCACATAACCCGAATTGTAAAACGAACAACAAATTATAAGTTAATATATTATTATTATTATTATTACTCATCTGACCCATATATCTAGAAATGTGTCATGGCATATATCTCAACACACATACATCTAGATATGAGCAAGGCGAGTGGTTATTAGAAACTGATGAAGACTGATGGACCATATTTATAGTGGGTCCTGACTTTGCCCAGGACAGCGACCCACTACTACTCTTTCTCCTCGAGAATTATATTACACCCAGACACGTGTTGCCAAATTTAAGCATTAAGACACTGTCACGCCCACTTCCCAAAAATACACACAATTGGGTGCGTGACAAGAGCCGGCGATGTATTTTCAAAATAATATACTAAGCCTCAATATATTAAATCAAAATATAAGGTTCGCAATTTATTCCAGCATTCAAAAGCATGTACAATAATGTCTTCAAAAGTTTATTTATTATAACCATAACAGGAATAGAAATAAAACACTAAGGAAAACCTCACGAAATGAACTGATGATAGCCTACTAGAGTTCTGCGACGTGCTCGAAGTACTCCTGATCCTGCGGTGTATCCGAATCTGAATTTGAATAAGAAAACTTAATATCATCAATAAGAGACCTGATGAGTGGCAAAATAAAGGGGGATAAAAGAAACATGCAAAATAATAACCACATCCACTGTTAAGTACAGTATTTTAGAACCAAGTAATGTGTGTCTCATATGTTCATTATTTCTTAAACATGTCTAGTTAAACATAGTATTAGTTGTTTGAAGTTAAAAGGTGAGACGATGTCTATATTTTGGATGGATCTAGGAGAAAGTTGTGCAACCGAAAGAGGGTTCCATTGCAGGGTTCTTTGGGATGACTGACACCCCGTCATGTTCCTGCTCTTATTCCTATTATGCATGTTACTTGACTTGTTATACATGTTACATGAGTACCTTGCGGTAGGGCCTGATTCAGCGGCAGGAGTCTGGGTCGTGGTCTCGGGTTTGTACGGGACCTACTTAAAACACACAAACAATGTCTCCAGCCATCAGTTTTAATAACATAGGACCCTGATTAACATGTGTAGTAGGCGTAGTATAGGATGCGTTTATTACATGTGACAATTGGTGTTCGTTGATATAATTTAATAACATAACTGAATCTTACATTGATATTGTAATATACATGTTATGATAGACACCTGACTGTACGCATGACCTGATTTGGACATTTGATTCTGTTACTGGCTGCCTTTATTACTGTCCATTTACTTTTGCATATTATTTCAGTCTTATTTCAGTATATATTATCATCATATGCTCACACGTTATTTTACACACTTATTTGTACGATAGAGTTGGAGATATCTGGATTGGTCAAATGTTGATAAGAGGGAGTTTTCTCATTCTTATGAATGTTAACCAATTGACTCAGTTGTGTTTTTAACTTATTGATAGACTTTGCAAAAGATTTTTGAAATTGTTGTGAGGTCTCATGCAAGATTTTTATATTCTTTTCTAGCTAAGATTTTTCTTCAAATGGTTGTTCTAGAAAGGGAGTGTAGGAATCTTGGTTTTGAAAAATTTATCAAGATTGTGAGTCTAACAAGTTTTGAGATTATCGCTCGGACTCACGCAAGAGTTTCTCGGTCAATTCCAAGATGGATGTTTGATCATTTTGAAGAGGTGAGACTGAGTAAGACTCTTGAAAATATTGTGAAATTGGAGAGGCCAACATGTTCTGAAATTGCCACTCGGCCTCTTGCAGGTTGGCTTCTATACTCTTTTCTAACTCAGATTTTTCTTCAATTGGTGATTCTAGAAAAGGAGTATAGGAAAAATTGGGAAATGAATACTGTAAAAATTGTGGACAGAGTGCTTGAAAATTTGACTCGGGGGAATTGAATTCCCATTGACTCTGTGATGAGTTAAAATTATTTTGAAAATTATAGTTATATGACTGGGGGTACGGGTTGTATTGATTCGGATAAGTCCAACCCAGTGTATTTGGTTGGATCATATTGTAAAAATTCGGGTTGGAGTTATCTGAATCAAATGGGGTCAGTGTGAAATATGGATTCATATTAGGATTGAAAGAATTATTATTGTTGAATTCTATTTCACAAACAATCACAAATAAAAAAGGAAAAGCAAACAACAAACAAAAAGAAAGAAAATTAAAACCAAGCCTATACTAGGGTTGACCTATACCTAGACGACTCCTAACTGGTCGATTACCCAGGAGAGGTTGTTGTATGAATCCGACCATAAGCTAATCGGTCAGGTAGGGGCAAAATACGGTGAAGGTATCCGTGTGTAAGCAACGGACCTTAATTACGCCAAACTATGACATATTCGAGGCGTAACCTCTTAATCTAAAATCTTAGATACCGATTTCACAAGAAAAAGATTTAAAACAAGTTTCGCCCTCGGTCAATCTCTTAATGAGTCTGAGATGTCCCTAGGGGCCAACATCTATCAATTTTTATTAGGGCTTTGGTTGTTTGAGTGGGGAGGTAGTTTTTAGGCTAAGGAAGGATAATGAAATCCTCACCTTATCTTGTATGGGTTTCGTCCTTAATTTTAATTCGTGCAAGTGTGCAATATAGACAAGAATATAACACAAAATGATAAATCACCTACATGTTTGTCCTATGCTATATGCAATGCCATATGTGAAATCACCTAGAGGGGAGGTGAATAGGTGATAATGCTAATCAATGCACAAATTTAAAAGTTATGATGCAACGATCACCCGAAACAAGACTAGAAGCCGAATACCCCGTGAAGGGCTCTAAACTCCTTCCTCGTGATTCCTCTAGATAAGAGTTTGAGGTGCGCAATGCAATCTTGTTGTGTGAGTATTGATCGACAATATAACAATGAATATGAAGCAAGTAAATATAGCAATGAATATAAAGCAAGTAAACCAATCGCAAACACAGAGATTTGTTCCGAGGTTCGAGCACCCAGCTCTACGTCCCCGCCTTCACCCAGAAAGATTTCCGATCCACTAGAAATTCCACAAAGGATTACAACCACTAGGGAGTACCCAACTCCTCAATCACACTCCTCTAGTCCAGAGGTAGTAGAGCCACAAATACAATAATCACTGGATGATCAAAAGACCACAAACTCTCTCTTGAAAACTTTTTTTACAAAAACCCTAGAGAATAATATATAAGATTGAAGCTCAAGGTTTTGTAAGTGATATAAAAATAGAAGAGAGATTTTAAGAACCAAAAACTTTCAGAAAACTTTTGAAAATAATAGCCCAAAACTTAAACAAAGCTCTTTCTCAAGAAAACTCAAAACTTTTGATCTTTGAATTTGTTGTTGTGAAAACCTCTACCCTAATGACCCCTTTATATAGGATTTAGGAAGAGTAAATATAGAAAACTTTTACTTGAATAAAAGAGGAAGAAATTGACCCTCTAATACAGCTAACCACGTTTTTTTTATAAAGTTAAACACGTTTTAAAAACATGTTAAAAATCAGCCTCCAGAAAATTAGCCATTACTGTCAATCTGGCAGATTGGTCAATGTTGAGCACATTATTCAGGCTGCAAACGTCCGAATTCAGAATTAGGTATATAGGAATAATTTGTAAATCGTTAAGTCTTCTTTTTAATGCAACTAAAATCAACTCAATATCATTTTTTATTAGAAAGATATCAATAAAATACTGACAAGTGTCAAATCAAAAACTGTAAGCTATTTTCAGAACAAGAACAGAGTTCAACCAAATATTTGACATCTTTAAAATTTGAATCTGAAAATGATTATTGAATAAGAAATATAGAACTGAAAGTAATCTTTGAAATGCAAGTTAAATCATGTTATTTGAATATAAAAATAAAAAGTTATGATAACAAATATAAAGGGTGTTAAGCAGATCAGCAGAACTAAAACTGGTTCAAATCTAAAACCCGATATATATACTTGAAATCCAAAACCGGTTAAACAAAAAACCAAACGTATTGAATTTGTGTGTGTATATTTGAGCTTCAAAAGTATATACTATTCTTTGACAAAACAAACTATATAAGTCTACAAGCAGAAGTCTCTGATAGTTGATGTTGAGCAACGTTTGAGTTAGACCCTAATATCCCATGCTTGAGAACTCTTGAGCCATCAATACCTGTATCAACCTGAAATTCATTCTTTAACTTCTATTAGTACCAAATAGATTTTATATGGTTTGTTATCATCAAAACACATAACCCAGGGATTGTAACCTTTGGGCCAACAATATGTACACCTTAGTCCAATAGAACAAAATACAGTATATTGGAATTAAAATTGGCACGTGCCTAAATGCAAATGTCTAAAACGTTTTAATGTGTCCAAATAACATATTTTAGTTCTTTAATTATTGCAGTGTGTCAGGAAAGAATTACAGAAAACTAGCAGTAGATTACAACAGAATATAGCAATAAATGAAACTTGTAAGATCCCTGCAAAATTTGGGGACCAGGGACCCAAAACGCGGCTCCCAAGTCCTTGGCGTGGCAATTTAAAAGAAGTAGCTTTCCTGCTTTCTAGAGCAGGGAGCTATAGGAAAGGGGAGTCTTCTGTAATATATAGTTTCTGTAAGAATGACCTGCACACCAGAAACAGAGAAGAAATGTTAACAAAAATTTTGTTCGGGTCGGAACTAGCACTTTAAAATATGTGTTTCGTAAAATCAGTGAAAAGCGTGTGTGCTAATGTTCCCTCGATACTTCCGTTATAGTATTGGCTCAACGGGTCGAATCCACGAGGACGGGAGGCGATAGAAGCATTAACAGTTCTTATTCACGTTAGTTGTTAACAAGTTCTTCTTTGTTAAATAATTAGAAAAAGAAAAAGAAATGAAAACTGAAAGTGATAGGGATAAGGTGATGAGATCGGCAAAGTGAAAATAAAAGAGAAATGGTTTTGAAAGCAACAAGAAGATGAAACAAAGATAAACTAAGAAGTTGGTGAAAATAATAAAGAAAATGATAGAACTGTTTGAAATTAATTTTTAAAATAAGATAAAAGAAAACTCATGGCTACTAAGTACTAATTGCTCCACTAACCATGCTAACCTCTTAGTGATAGTTGCCTCACATGCATCCTTAGCCATCACTAGTCCTTGGCTTCAAGAGACGATACAAAGCATGGCTCATAAGATTGTGCTTTTACATTCAAATAACACATCCATACCACACAACAAGTTGCAACCTCCTATTAGATCATCAAAACCGGTTAGACGTGAGCATGAAATAAAGTTAGCATTGCAAGTTAGTAAGTTAGTGGTTAGATTTAGAAATGTTAAAATGTTAGAATCCATCACCATGAGCCATCAATGGCTCTTGCAAGAGCAAGGCCTTGTAGAGACTATTAGATTCATGTGGATTATCAAGTAAGTGGTTAGATGGTTAGTTAGATTGCCATGAGAAGAAAAATTAGCTAAGCATCATGTAGAAGATGGAGGAGATTACAATGGAGACGAAAGGAGACACCTTTACATAAATGGTCACCATTTATTACATCAATCTCTCTCTTTCTTTCTCTGAATCTCTCAGCCCTAATACATGATCTAAAAATGAAATGAAAATATAAAAGAAAAGAAAAGAAGAACACCTACACTAACCTACACTAAAAAAAGAGAAAACTAGCCTATTTCTCAATCTGCTTCCTTTTCGGGTCTCTGCAAGGACTTTTATAGGCAAAAAAAAGAATCTAGAAGGCGAGACGAGGCCACGCGTTGAAAATCGGCGCGTGGGCCCACCATATTGCCGCAGAAATGCGACATTTTACCGCGTTTCTGTGGCAATACCAGGGACTTAGGTCCCTGGTTTTGGTGCGCGAATTCGTATCACTTCTGGGACCTGTCAGATATGCTCGATTCGGTTATTTCTGTCCAGATTCTTGTCAGACACCCGTCAACGTTTAGATTCAATGTATCTTTTAGAAACTCTCTAACTTGGCCTCTAAGAAATCCAGATTTAATTACCCGAAAATGTGTTTAATTAAGCTCTTATTACTTCTTTGCCCCTAGACTCTTGATTTATCTGCAAAGTATACCAAAACACAATTAGAAATGATATTTTATTCATAAATCGATGAGAAAATGTAATGTTATAATGCAGAATTTTTGACTAATCACTTGCATTTTTAGTTAGACCTATTTGAAGTAGGGAAGATCCTATATGTCATGTTGTGATCTCCTTCAAGCTAAGGTAGGTCGTTGCAACGGATCCAAGATAAGCAAGTGCCAAAGTGATAAGTGAGTATTTCTTTTAGTTCTTTCTTTCTTTAATTATTAGGTTAGAAACACACTTCTTTTTTCTTTATTCTTCCTTCTTCTTAACTTAGTTTAGATATACTTCAAAACACCAACATCACCGCCTTTCTTTTCTTCTCTTCTTCTATTACTAACTCTTTCTTTTCTTTTTAAGAAACAAAGACGAACTATTTAACCAGTTCTCGTAACTTAGAAAGTAAAACTTACTTAAAGCTTTTATCGTAGTCCCTCCTTGTGGATCACGGCCCTCATAGCCACCTGCTATAGTGGTAACATTGAGCAACCTTGCACATTTCATTCTTCAACTCTAAACTTCTATTTTTATGTGCAGGTTTTCACTCAATCAAGAATATAACTGCCGAATTTAACATGTCTACAACACCTACCACAATAGAGGATTTGAAAGCGTAGGATATATTTTGAATCAAAAGTTAAATTGCTGCAAGCAATTACTGAGTGATCCTTTAAGCATGGAGTGTGAAAGTCAAAAAGGCAATCCTAGAGGTGGTGAATAGGGTTTTAAACTAATTATAACAAATTAATAACCCAATTTAATTGGACGCACAATCGAATAGCTCAATATTGCATTAATGAACAATAGCAATAGACAAATAAATAAAGAAAGAGGTTGAGTAAGAGAGATGTAAATTATAGTCGACAAGTAATTTATAGTGGTTCAGCTACCAACCGCCAACTCCACCACCTAAAGGCCTCTTCTATATTATTTTCACCAATCTCTTATTGGTAGATTCCTTTCCGGGTAGAAACTTAGACCTTGTCACAGCCGACTTCTTTTTCGTATTGAATTCTAGACCTTATAACCACTTTCTTTTCGGGTAGAAGTGCAGACCTTTATCAACACACTTTCCAAGTGGTCGGATTCCTTTACCGACAATCAAATACAACAAGAAGATTGTTCTACATACAAATGTGAGAACCAATTATAACACAAATACCGATAATAAAAATGAATACAAATCGAGACTCTACTAGCAAGAAGAATTAACACAAGTAAGTTTGACACAATAAGATCTAGATGCCTAATAACATAAAAAAACTTGAATCTAGAATCTTGAGAAGAACTCTTGAGGAGATTGAGATAAAGTTGTAGAAGTTAAAAATCGAGTCTCAATCACAGCATCAAATGAACTCTTTGAATCACTCTTGAAGAAGAAGAAATTAAGCTTGAGAGCGAGAATTTTGAATGAAAAGCTGTTAAAAATATTTATCAATTGTTGTACAAATTTTTCTCAAAAGTTGTCTAAGAGCGTCGAGAAGAGGTATTTATAGATAGGAGTAAAAAAGAACATGTGAAAGAAAGATCTCCAAAAAAAATTGTGCAAAAATTCCTCAAAATAAAAGGTTGAGTCAATCAGGTCGACCGCTAGGTTTTGCCGATTGATCCAAATGACAGCTCAACACTATTAACCACTTGCCAGAACCACGCGCGGCAGACAATGCATCACTTTGACGGTCGATCCAACTAAAGACAAAAGTCTATAACTGTGACAAGAGAAACAACCTTTATAGAAAAGTACTATACAGAAAAAATAAAATAATATAAAGATATCAGAAATTTCCGCACTAATTTCAAAACATCAACACCCTGCGATCAACCCGCCGGTCGATCCATGAAGAGAAAAAAAAAGTCGAGGACAATTGAACGACCTGCCGGTCGATCCAGATCGTAACCGAGAGTGGGGTGCAAAGATTGTTAAGAAGTGGTTGATCTAGCGTAGTGCACATGTGCATTTGGCGGACACATAACCAAATTGACAGTTGGTCTAGCCTAGTGAAAAACGTGCACGCGACGGAAGAATGATTGATCTGACGATCGATCCAGCCAAGTGCAAACGTGCACAGAGCGGATGATTGATCAACCCGGCGGTCAATCTGTGACCAACCCGAGAGTTGGGGCAAATTTTTGTCAAATAGCGGAGCACTTCTTATGGTCGAACGAAGCTAGTACAGAAATTTACGCCACTTCAAAATTTAAAAGCGCAACACCTTTTTGATCGACCACAGGGTTCTGAGGTCGACCCAAATGATCCCCAAAAATGAAATTTTTTTTAGATGCCTCTTAAAAATTGTGATTTTTATGTAAAAATACTTAAAAATATGTAAACGCAGTATTAAGTCCCAAAATGATATTTTGAACACAGTTTGAAGATTTTGGGTAGTTTAACAAAATTATAAGTAAAACACACTTGGACTCAAATAAAAAGTGAAAATACAATTATGCAAATGCTACACAGTGCCAAGATACTTTTTCATATTAACTATTCTTACTTACTTGGTATTCCTAAGTAACTTTGCATATCTTTGGTTCAACTCCTTATCTCTACAACACAAATCTCTACACAAGTGGTGGCGCAAAGCCTAGCACAAAGTAAAGGAAAGTAAACCTTGGTGATCACAAAGATCAGAAACTACACTTAGCAATCTCAAAGGATCACAAATAATTTTTCTTATAAAAACAAGATCTCAAAAATAGGATTAGAAATGAATAGCTCAAATGTGAGAAATCAAAGTATTTTGGAAAAGAAATAATAAAGAAAACATTTAGGAAAACTTCTTGATAGATATGTAAAATGAAAAATAAAACAAATTTCTCAAATCTAGTTTTTCTTTGATTTTTCAAAAACTTTGAAAACAAATAAAGATAGAGAATTTTTAGCACAAAAACTTTTGAAACTTGCTAAAAACACTTGAAAAGATGAGAAATTTTACTCTTGAAATTCTTGTTGAAAACAGGTCAAGAGAACCCATATTTATAGGGTCTCCAAAATATAATTGTTGGGGTCTAGAATAGGTCAGAAATGACCGGTCGGTCGATCGCTCGGTCGACCGCCAACGGTCGGATTTCTGACCGTTGGAGCCATCGGTCAACCGCCCAGTTGACCGGTCCCAAGGCAACAATGCATGTCGGTCGACCGGCAGGTCGACCATGCCAAACAAAAACCTTTGGTCTCTCAGTCGGTCGACCGTGCGGTCGACCGGCCACATTGTCATGGCTTTATGCACGTCCTTATGCACATCAGTCGACCGCCAGAAGGCTCAAAACTGAATATTTAGGATTTGAAATGTAACTTGTAAAATACCTAAAAACTCCAATAAAACTTTATAAATTTCACAAAAATAGATTCATATATATATTTGAAAAATAAATATGTGTGGACAAAATTCAACACATATTACAAATTATTTGAACTATTTTTTAGGCTTAAAAATTTAGCTTTAAACCAAAAATCGTATTTTTCAAAAATCAACTTTTAAATGAAAAATCGATTTTTCTTTAAAACTTGTATAGATATAAAAACATGATATTTAAACACTTTTTAAGCATAGTGTGTATAGATAGAATCCTATACATATAAAAATGATATGTCTATGTTTTTGACATTAAATCTAAAACTACGTTTTGATAAAACAAAACTTAAAACCATGAACTAGAATCATCAAAATAAGTTTTTAAGACAATATGAAACATAGATGTATATGGATGAAATACAATATACATTAAATCATGTAAAACTTCTTTTCATTCTATCTATTTATATAACTCATAAATGTATTCTAGAAAATATGAAACCGGTTAAACCGAAACCAAAACTTTTGAACTTGTGTGTGTGTGCGTAAACTTGAGCATATCAAAACTAAGTATTCTTACACAAGATCTAAACAAAAACCAAACAACCTAGATGCAAGTCTTCTTGTCAATCTTCATCTTCAAGACGACTCGATCCAAACTTGATACATATAGCTTGACTTCATCCAAGTGCAAGATATGATCTTGACGTGCGAGCTCTTGAATTAACATGTGTTAGCTCCAAAATTGGCTTTAAATTCTTTGTTGAAGCTAATCATCTACTAAGATCTTGATCAATAACTGAAACTATATAAACACAAGATCATTAGCAAACTAACCTTTATAAGTAAGTCATCATCAAAATTAAGGTGAAGGGCCTCTAGGCCAACAATCTCATCCTTTTTGATGATGACAAAACTTATAAGGTTATATATGCATAGATTAAGAATATTGGTATCTTGAGCATGCATTGCATATCTTTATTGTTTTATATATATTTATATATATATACACACATAGGGGTTACTGTACCTCAGCCTGCAGGCTGAGATAGTTTCTCAGCCGGCGGGACGTGGCTGAATATATGCCACACATCGGCCACAGTGTGTTGGCGCCAAAAAAATCAAAAAAATCCCGCCTAAACAATCGTGAAACAAATTGACCAAAATACCCCTTTTATATGACGACTGCGACTTCTAACATTGAAAAGTAAAAAAACATTCCATGGTCGCAGACTTAATACAGAATAAAGAATACCGGAAGAAACATGCTATCGTATAGCAATGCGACCTCCTTCAGTATTGCGACCAAAGTCGCAATCTTAATTGTTCATAGGAGTATCAGGCAAACATTCAGAAATTATACGAAGGACAGTATTTGATGACTAACAGTTGACAATTTATGGTCGCAGTTACTTAATCATTTATCAGTTCCCAATGTGACTATGGTCGCAATAATGAACTGTTTTGGAGTTCAAAGTAATTTAAAATTATAGTGTATTAACTTTTAAACTGTTTTGGATAACTGAACAGTCACCTAGGAAGTATACAATTTTTGGAAAAGGTAGAAAATATATTTGAGAGATATTCACGTGGTCCGAGAGCTTAAACCTTTTGGAATTTCGGGATTAAAAATATATAAATGGTCATGAGCAAAGGATTAAAAACATACTAAGTTATTTTTGCTCAAACTAGTTACTCTCACTGTTCGGAAAATAGATTCAAAAAATGTCTTCACCACCGTCTTCACCGGAAAGAAGCCAATCATCTAATGATGATTGGATGTTTAGTTCTGAACCGATGTCTCGCTACGGGTCAGAATCTGAGCTTGATACAGACGACCCGTTCTGAGAGTTCATTGATGAACCAAAACACAAACATAAAGAGGAAGAAAGCGAAGAGAAGGCTGTCGCTGAAGAGGAGGAAGAGACGAAAAGCGATACGGAAGACGAAAGCATGACTCTTGACGACGAATCTGATTACGATGGTGATGACGAGGATTAAAAGTTTAAAAAATTGTATTTTGTTTTTTTTAAATATATATAAATATGTTTTCTAAAGTTAATTCTGTGAATTACATTTTTTACTACTATGTCTTGGTTGAAATGCTGTACAATTGTTACAAACCTTCATTTTAAATATTTTACGCTAAACGAATATACTGCGACCATGGACGCAGTTAATTATTATATTACTTCACCCGTATAAATTTTTAAAATGAAAGGTTGCGACTTTGGTCGCAGTTGCTAGACGCAGACTTAATAAATACACTGTGAACTTGGTCGCAGTTGCTGGTTTTTAGTCTTAATCAACAACAACACTACTACCTTGGTCGCAGTTTCTGACCGTAGTATTAATAAAATACACTGCGACCTTGGTCGCAGTGCTGGCGTTTAGTCTTAATAAAATACACTGCGACCTTGGTCGCAGTTGCTGGTCTTTACTCTTAATCAACAACAACACTGCGACCTTGGTCGCAGTTGCTGGTCTATATTCTTAATCAACAACAACACTGCGACCTTGGTCACAATTGATGGCCGCAGTCTTAAAATAATCTGCAACCTTGGTCACAGTTGCTGGTCTTTAGTCTTAATCAACAACAACACTGCGACGAGGTGACACGTCACCGCAGCAGTTGCTTAGTCGCAGTCTTTAGTCGCAGTGTCGACCCTGGTCGCAGTTGTTTCTGTTTGCACTGTAGTCTTATGCGACCTTGGTCGCAGTGTCGTCTCTGGTCCAAGTTGTTTTGTTTGTAATGCATGACTGCGACCAAGGTCGTAGTTTATTAAAAAACAAATATGCTTTTTATTTATGTCCAGGCATTTATTTCCAAGCATGTGAAAATGATACAAAACACTCTCTTATACAATAAGATTGAGTGTTACAATATAGCAGTACAAAGAAGATTAAACATCAAAAGAGCCCTTGTTGACTAAGAGCAGTGGTGTTATTGAGGTCTTTTTATTTATGTCCAGGCATTTGCCTCCAGGCATGTGAAAATGATACAAAACGCTCTCTTATACAATAAGATTGAGTGTTACAATATAGCAGTACAAAGAAGACTAAACATCAAAAGAGCCCTTGTTGACTAAGAGCAGTGGTGTTATTGAGGTCGCAGTTTATTAAAAAACTGTGGACGACGAGGACCATGACTTCTTCCCTTGCGGACGATGAGGTCTATGACTTCTTCCCTTGCGGACGAACATCGATCAAGTTCGCCGGCGAAAATATTCTCCCAGGGGCCCAGCGAACCTGAAAAAGGACATTCAAGCTCTGGGTCATCTTCGTCCATAGGGTCATCTTCATCCATGGAGGCGGGCCCCTGTTAGAGAATCTCAAGAAGGCGGGAATTCTCAGAGCAATTGCTCTCGAAAAGAAAACAGTCTAAGTATGGGCTGTTAAAAAAGGGACAGGGTGAGCCCTATTTATAGGCAGCCCATAATAACCATAATTAATGGTTCATTAATCAGAACCGTCGGCTTTAATGGTCTCCAACCGCCAGCGCCGGTTTGGCATTAAAACACATTAACGCCTAAACCCAATGAAGAGCCGACGAGTAGACAACGTAGACTTGACGTTTAAAGATCTCATAAAATCTTTATGACAGGCCGCGTCTGTCGGGCAATTAACCATGTACACTGCGACCAAAAGTCTCTGACTAAGGTCGCAGTTTAAATGTACACAGCGACCAAAGTCTCTGACTAAGGTCGCAGTTTAAATTAAACTATAAAGTAGAATTTTATCGCAGGCTGATAAAATTGATCTGAAAAGATTTTATATTTTGAGAAAAAATTTTATCGCAGGCTGAAAAGTAGAAACTAGATCTTTCATAAAAGAGGTAAGGAAATAGGGCGAAAAGTAATTTATATACAATAACCTAAATCCTATAAAGAGCGGCAAAAAATGGGGAAAAATAATAATAAACAATAAGGAAAGTTATCGAAAAGGGGGTATTTGGTAATTTAACTTCTTCCTAAAAGCGGGCCGCAAGTTAGTGGGGTGACAAAATTGAGCCACGTCACCGCAGGCTGAGAGAGTTCTCTCAGCCGCAGGCTGATATACATTTTTCTCATATATATATATATATATATATATATATATATATATATATATATATATATATATATATATATATATATATATATATATATATATATATAATATATATATATATATATATATATATATGCACAAACAATTAATCAATATGCATATATAATCACAAATTCTTCTCCCCCTTTTTGTCATTCATCAACAAAAAGGTTAAGACAAATAAACGATACTGATAAATATTTTTAAAACAAAATTTTAATGCCAATAAAAATAATTAATTGAAAGAAACCAATTCAAAGTAAAACCATCTTTTTATCAATTGAAGGTAAAAAGTCAAATTTTTAGGTAAATACTAAAATTATTTTGCAATATAGATACCAAATTGAGAATAATACCAATGCAAAATTATTGATACCAATATTGAAAATGTTAGCATATACGAAAACAAAAAAAATTTCATCATAAAGAATGGGAGTAAAATACCAATTGAAGATAAAATCAATTGAAAGATAAAAAAAAGAATTTTTCTCCCCTTTTATGAAATACCGATAAAAAAATGATGGGCTTATATAGAATACCAATTATCATTAAGAATATAAATCAAGTCAAGCTTAGCATAAAATAATTTGTGCTAAAAATGTACGGACATTATAAAATAAGAACAAGAAAAATATCTGTATGTATGCATGATTAGAGCAATATAATATCATTTTAAATTAAGATGCATACATATACATAAAAAACAGGAGTATACAGAGATGAATTTATCATTGAAATCATATGTATAACTCATACCTACCACTCTGTCATGCACATGTTTGAAAGATATTTTCATTAAGAGCATACAAGGCATGGTAGCCCATCCAATCGCCCTTAAATGATATGGGTTTTCAAAAAATAAGATTTGAAACTATTTTAACATATTTGAAAACTCTACCAATTGAAGAATAACGAAACAAGTTTTATGATTATTTTGAAAACTAGTACGAAATCCTTCAAGTAAGGAATAAAATATAAATGTATCCTTGAAATATGAAAATCACACAAGTATCGACACTCAAAAAGCCATAAAGCACATATAGGCTCATGAAACAAAACCATGACTAAACAAACTATATCGAGTGGACAAAGATCAAGTAATGAACATATACATGAAAATAAATCAATAAAGCTCACATGAAATTACTTACTCAAAAACATGAAAATCATCAAACGTGAGAAATTCTATTTTTATCAAAAAAAATAAGCTTCAAGGTAGATGTATGTTTTGTCGAAACTAAAGTATACATACATATCCCAAACATAAACGAGTCCACAAAAAAATATTGCATGAAGGTAAGTGACTCTAGAATAGACATGTATAGCTATAGTTTTGAACAAAATTAATATATACATGAAGCTAAACAAAAAAATATGTACAAAAATAGAGAAAACAAGTAAAGATGCATGAATCATCAAAATTTGGTCATACTAATACATCTAATGAGTACACAATAGCAATGAGTACAAACACATAATAATCAAGTGTAGCTCACTACTTGTACACGCATAAACACAAGTTTTAATGAAAATTTATATCTAAACAAGTAATCAAAATATGAAGCACAAAACATCAAAACACATATGATCATTAGGATAAATGCACGTGCCTTTAGAATTAGGATATACACAATAGATAAACTATAGTGAGACACAAAAATATGAATCCATATAAACATGAGTGTATCTCAAAGACTATCTATGTATATCACATGTCTAATTAACATTGCATTTAATATAATGAGCATTAAAACATGACATGCAAAAAATCATCAATTATAAAAGCATGTAAACATAAATAAGGAGTTAGAGACAGTTATCAAAATCAATTGAACTAGTTTCTAGGTCTCCAAACCATAGTGGTCCTTCCACCTAAACATTCCTTGAAAGTGATGCATCCATAAATATGATCTTTGAGTTCGAAACGCATCCACCATCAAGGCACCGATACTCTCACGCCATGTGAGAGCTCACACCTATATCAAATTCAATACGAGCGAATTTTGGTACCCACACTTTCTTGGGTCCACGGAGGTTCGCACCTTTCCTAATCCAAACAAACTTATTTGCAAGCATTAATTCTATCATAACAAAATTTTTGCAAGGTCGCACATACGTCCATAATGTGTACAAGTACACACATTAGCATACATAAAATCATGTGTGTGAGCATGATGAGCATGTGTATGCCGTGATTTGTGTGCATGAATATGTGGCGCATGTTTCTTATGAAACAAAGATTCTAATCGTGTGTAGTTCATGGCACATTGCTCAAAGTGGAGCCCAAACAATCTACACTTTTTTTAATATGCAAATATCATTATCAATACTTGAAGAAGAAGTGGAGCAAGCAATTATCACTTGAAGATGAAGCTATGGAAGCATGGCAAACATGTGAAGCAAAGTCTTTTTCAAAAGAAGTGTTTTCTTTTAAAACACATTCCAATTCTTTGGAAACCAAAACAATTTTGTTTTTTCACAATATCGTTCTCTTTTATAACAAAATCAAGATTTGAAGACAAAACCTCATTTTTCTTCAAAACATGATCAGACTCATTTTTACTTTTTAAAATTTTGTTTTCATTTAAAGTAAGGACAAGTTGGGTTTTCAATGAGTCTCTCTCATTTGAAATCTTAACCTTTTTTGTAAAATCATGTTGAGTTTTGAAAACAAGTTTTTATTTTCTTCTTTTAAATCAAAACTCTTACTTTTCAAAAGTTTTTATTTTGAAAGCAAGTTTTCACAAAATATGGATAATTCTTCATTTAAAACATGTGCATCCATAGCACATGTGCATCCATAACATTATCATCACATGAAGAACTAATACTATCATCTAGTTAGTGTCTGAGTTTACCGAAAGGGAGTCATTCTCTTGGACCATGAAGCAAGCTTGGTCGAACTTATCTCCACTAGATTCCTTCTCCAAAACATGTGTCGTTTGTACCTTGGGAGAAGTCAATATGTTCCATACTGTAAAAGCTGAATTACAATGAAAAATCAAAAAAGATAATCTTTGTGAAGTGTGTGCCTAAGTGCCTCTAAGGCTTGTGTTTTAGCCTCTACATGCTTGTCATGTCCAAGATAGGATTTCTTGGTAGTGGCACGATAAATATGCATTCCTAAGGCTTTGAGCTATGCACTCATCTTAAACTTCGACATATTGATGTTGGAAACATCATACATGGATGGAGTAAGAAAATTCATGAGTGTAAACTAATATGTATGCAAATGTAAATCTAGATTAGTAATGAGGATCTCACTCCTAGGTGGTTAAACCGAATATCAGGAGTGCTAGCTTTGATAGCAATTGTAAGTACACCTAGAGGGTGGTGATAGGTGTATAAGCTAATTTAGGACAAATGATGCGGAATTTAAAAGTTAATTTCTAACACACTATGTGTAATCAAGAGTGAGCTTGAATTTCCTATGATGGGCTCTGAAATTACTCCTCTAGATTCCTCTAGACTGAAGTTAAGGTGCTTTAAAAGCTCTATTGGTTGAACACAAGTGGGGGTACACAAACAATACCGAGCATGTATATGATATGAGCAATATAAAGTAATGCAAAATATAAAATAGAGAGATCCAAACACAAACAACGGTATATGTTTCAAGGTTCGAGCCACTGCTCTACGTCACCGTCTTCACACAGAAGGATTTCAGTTATCCACGATAGGATCTTTCACACAGGGACCTCCACTAAGGTTTTACAACTCAACACCAGAGTTCACAACTCCTTCTCTCTACAACACAAACCTCTACACAAGAGGTGGCATAACACATAGCACAAAGTAAAGGAAAATACAAATTGGTGATCACAAAGATCACAAACTACACTTAGTGATCTTAAAGGATAACAAATAATTTTTCTCACAAAAGCAAGATCCTAAAAATAGGATTGGAATTGAATAGCTAAAATGTGAGAAATTAAAGTGTTTTGAAAAAGAAATAACAAAGAAAACACTTGGGAAAAACTTCTTGATAGATATGTAAAATGAAGAACAAAACAAAATTTTCAAACCTAAATTTTCTTTAATTTTCTAAAAACTTTGAAAACAAATAAAGATAGAGAATTTTTAGCACAAAAGCTTCTTTTTAAAACTTGCTTAAAATGCGTGAAAAGATGAGAAATTTTGCTCTTGAAATTCTTATTGAAAACAGGTCAAGAGAACTCATATACATAGGGTCTCCAAAATATAACCGTTGGGGTACAGAATAGGTCAGAAATGACATCTTAGTCGACCGGCAATGGTCGGATTTCTAACCGCTAGAGCCATCGGTCGACCGCCCCCAAGGCAACAATGCATGTCGGTCGACCGTGCTAAACAGAGACCTCTGGTCTCTCCGTCGGTCGACTGGACACATTGGCATGGCCTTGTGCACGTCCTTGTGCACATCGGTCGACCGACCCCTGATTCGATCGACCGGTCGGTCGACCATCAAAAGGCTTAAAACTGAATTTTTAGAGTTTGAAATGTAACTTGTAAAATACCTAAAAATTCCAATAAAACTTTATAAATTCCACAAAAATAGGTTCATGTATATATTTGAAGAACAAATATGTGTGACCAAAATTCAACACATATTATAAACTATTTGAACTATTTTTGATGCTTAGAAATTTAGCTTTAAACCAAAAACAGTATTTTCCAAAATTAACTTTTAAATGAAAAACTGATTTTTCTCTAAAATTTGTATAAATATAAAAACATGATATTTAAACACTTTTAAGCGTAGTGTGTATGGATAGAATCCTACATATATAAAAATGATATATCTATGTTTTTAACATTAAATCTAAAACTAAGTTTTGATAAAACAAACTTAAAACCATGAACTATACTCATCAAAATAAGTTTTTAACACAATATGAAACATAGATGTATATGGATGAAATTCAATATACATTAAACTATTGAAAATTTCTTTTGATTCTATCTATTCATGAAAACGATAAATGTATTCTTGAAAATCTGAAACCGGTTAAACCGAAATCAAAACTTTGAACTTGTGTGTGTGTAAACTTGAGCATATCAGGAATAACTATCCTTACACAAGATCTAAATAAAAATCAAACAAACCTAGATGCAAATCTTTCTGTCGATCTTCTTCTTCAAGATGACTCGATTCAAGCTTGATCCATAGACTTGACTTCATCTGAGTACTAGATGCGATTTTGACGTGCAAGCTCTTGAATCAACATGTGTAAGCTTCAAAACTGGCTTTAAATCTTTTATTGAAGCTAATCACCTACTAAGATCTTGGTCAATAACTGAAACTATATAAACACAAGATCATTAGCAAAATAAGCTTCATAAGTTAGTTATCATCAAAACTAAGCTGAAGGGCCTCTGGGCTAACAGCATCGTTAACGGGACAAAGTGATCATGCGTTGATCAGACTCCCATCGGCACACTTCCCCATAAATCTCAGAAGAGAGAACACTTGTAATTTTTTTTTGTTTTATTACTTGTAATTTCTCTTAACCCTTTTTTGTATAAGTTTTCCATTTTATATTAATGGAAAACTTCGTCACGCGCAACAAACAAAGATTTCAGCTATCTCTCATCGGCTGCAAGCATGAACCCTTGCGACATCGATCCACCGACTCCCTCCTCAGAGAGAGGAGCAAACTTTTACCTCCGCCCGCTGCTCCCGTGGGTCATCAGCTACCACTTGGATGCAGGTAAAATTCAATGTACTTAATTAAAGTAAATGTATCTATTTGAGTATATTATTTTGTTCTAATCATATGGTGTGATACAGGTGGAATGTCGAGCGGACTTGGGACATGACTCCATAAATGAGACTTGCATTTCTACAGAAATGAGCTCGATGTGTAGGACCGTCTTGGAGTTATCTAGGAGCCATATACTGTCGAGATACTACAGACTTTGGAAATGGTTTGTACAGAAGGCTCTTAGATATGGCGGGCCATGACTTTACTGATTTCTTTTTAGATTGTGAAGATGCATGTTCCCGATCGAGTCCTTTATCAGTTCAGCCTTAAGGCAGCGTATCCCAGATGTCATCGACCAATTGTCTTGGATAAACCGTGTAAGCAAGCATCAATGTGATTGGAGGCTGGAGATCAGTGCTTACATTAGCCGATAGGATAATCGAGCAATTAGCTTTAGAACCAGAGATATCTCCCACACTACCCTCAAACTACATGCGCTGGTATTGGGGGGTCACTCGTATTGGATTATTTAGCGTGCGCCTACGCGGGTAGCTTACCAGCTTGTTATTATACATGAGCGAGAGATTGTAACATCTAACACGATTCTCATAAAAAGTTAAATTTGTAACATATTGATATAATTTTATTAAAATTTAAATGCAAATTGGTGGATATATCTATATGAGGATCCTTGTAGATGATGTTTTGATGGATGATATCGGAGGGTCTCGATACTCCAGAAGATGGCCATTTTCATCCGGGAGATGGTTTGCGAGGAGCTGATGTGCACACCCATCAAGTGTGTCAAGCTAGCCAATCATTTATACCCAACGTGAGCGACATCTACCAGATACATAGTTCGAGTTGGTGCAGAACGAGCCATGACATTCTTAGCCCGTTGATGGATGACGCACATGACGTCAAAATGATGAGGACATTGGACATGATGAGCCTAAACTGTCTCAACCATCTCAAACGACGTTGAGGAGCTGAGGAGGAGGCTGAATCATCCGAGCAACACATGCAACCAAAGTCCCAGGCTGCCCCTGCACGTGAGTGAGGGCGAGAACAAGGACAAGCCCGACTTTCACATGCATTATCGTGTTTGCCATAAGAGATTTTGATACTTGTATTGTTTCGAGATATTTTGATATGAAATGTGATATTTTCATATAATATGAATTTTGAAATGTATTGTGTTATTTTTAAATGAATTATAATTTGTGATACAAATAGTGATATTGTTATAGTAGTGATATTATGATATGAGTTATGATATTGTGATTGAGTTGAAAATTTTCTGATATTGTGAGATTTGTATAATTGTGATATTTGTGATACAGAGACATGTTTGTATCACGTGTATGAGTTGGGATTTTTTCCTCAAATGTTCTTTGTCTGGGGTTGGCAGCCCTCGACAAAGCAAAAGGTCAAGTGCGGCAAAAAAAGAAAAAAAAGGCTTTGTCTGAGGTAGAATCACCGACAAAGCTAAATAAATAAAAAATATTCTTTGTCCAAGATTGGCAACCCTGAATAAAGAACTGTAAAAAAAAATCTAATTTTACCAAAAATACCATTAACTATCACTTATTTCTCAGAAAAAAATTCTAAACTATCAAATTCTCAAAATAATACCACTACCTATATTTTCCCACTTTAGTCTCTAACATCATTAGCGACGGTAATAAAAAAAGATAAATGCCCTTATTCTCTAACTAAAAGACCAAAATGACCTAAATCCACCTCCCCTGCATCTCTCTCCCTTCACTCTCTCTCCCTCTCTTCCTGCATCTCTCTCCCCTCCCTCCCTCCCCTAGTATTTCTCCTCCCCCATCCTGCCATCCTCGACCTTGGGCTGGTGGCGGACGGTGTAGTTGTACACAGGCCAGACCGAAGCAAACATCACCTGGACTGTTGACTCAACGAGGAGAAGAACGTTAGCCTCGGCGAGGAGAAGAACGTGAATAATTTGTTGAGACATGGCTATCTAATTAAGCCCGACAATTTGTCCTTTGCCCACCTAAATATACTTATGATGTGTTACATTGCCCCCACACAATGTACAATTGAAGCCTGCAAATATATCCACATTGATGTTGATCACCCTCGAAGCCTTGCTAACACCACCTCGACTCAAAAACCAAAGCCTATCAAGGACATCAGGAGGGCCATAATGCATCCGCACCTTCACAGGGCTTGCAAGTGTTAGTTGCAGGAATGGATCTGACAACTAATCACTGCCACTAATCTAATTGGCCAGGTCGGTGAATATCAGGTGGGAGATTTTTCGTTCAATAGAACGTTCCTTAATTACAGAACCACCTTTTAGTTATCTTCCTTGATTAAATACTAATTGGACTGGTATTAGTCAGTCTCAATATACAGTAATATTTATGAGCATAAATATCTTAGTATAATGCTTGTAAAATGAACATTAGTTCAATTATACAGCAATTAGAGTGAGGTCTGCTTGTAGCGAATCTCCTTAAGACATTTACGTTCCCCGCTACGGTGCAAACGAGTTACTGGACTCTGGTCTCCCAAGATACAACACTCCTTTACGGTATTTATATAGTACTACCAAATCACCTTACAGTCGAACCGAAGTCTATTAGTACCTTCACAAGGAATTCAGTGCAATTGGATGAAGACAAAATTCAGGAAGAATATTTGTCTTAAATTTGGAGGACTATTCACTGTCTTAAATTTGGAGGACTATTCCTGTAGAGAAAGGAGGGAAAGAGAAGAATTTGTTTTAGGAAGACATAGACTCAGACAACAACTGTGTATGTTAGTAGAATCTGTTGAATTTCCTGCACTTCTTTCAGACCGAACTTTACTTCAATTTTTTATTCCAAAATCTGATCTTTCAGACCGAATTGTAGAGGAAGAGGGGAGACTTCTGTTTTTTTCTGTATTCATTGTGTGTTTAAAATGACTGAGGAGAGCATTTTTTATAGCGCTCCTAAAAGTCCCGTTGGAGGAAACAGTGTGACGGTTCTGTCAACCGTCACACCCATTATTCTCAAATAGAATCGTTTGCTGAATGGTTCTGCGTCCGTTTAGACAGAACCATTTCTGAACATTTATGTTTAGACAGAACTATTTTTAAACAATTTTGTCCGTTGGAGCCTGCTATTGTGCGGATTCGGGTAGTGGAGCAGGTCGAGACCCGCTGTAGCACCGTACCCATTTGGCCCGGTTCGAAAAGAACCGGACCCAAACTACTACCACACCTACGCCCACGCCCATACCCGGACCTGGACTTAGGCCGGAGCTCTAGCGTCGGCAGCGGCGGCGGGTGATGGCGGCGGCGCGAGGGCATGATTTCCTCTCAATCGCGCGCGAAAGCTCTAAGTACCCAAAGGGCACACCCTTTGTTCCCATTTTCCTCTATTTAAACACTTCAAACGTCTACTCCATATCCAATGTGGGACTAATGTTTTAAAAACCTTTTAGTCTCCTTTAGCTTTTGAATTAGGCTAATTTTTGACTTGAATATCTCATTCATTTGAAAATGGAATTGAACAAGTGAATATATCACGTTCATCCCCAATGGAAGAATAACACACTCCAACTATTATCCGCTGATTCTATCAACAGATCTCACCTTAATTCAGCTCAAAGAGTCACATAAAATTCTTTATTTTCCTAACAATGTCCCACAATGAATGGAGATTGAAGGAATTAACATACAAAGAGACTGACTCTATAGTGAAAAGTACTTTAGAAAAGAAATGCATCAGGATAGGTGAACTAGGTCTTGAACCTTCCATAACGAAAAGTTTATCAGACTTACTGGCTAATTAATGAACTAAGTCTTGAACTGTCAGCCGCTTGTATAAGCCAAGTCAACAAGATTCACCCAGTAACTTTTCAAAATCAACTTTGGTTCTCAATTATGTCCATTTTGACCCTGGACATTTTTAGTTTCAGAGAGTATCTTTAGAAAATCATAGCCTCCAAAGAAACTCCCAAAGAGACGACCCAGCTCTATACTCACATAGGTGATTGTCCTATTAAGAGTAGTTTACTCTGCCCTACTTGTTTTAATAACAAGATATACGCATCATTGAAAACGTTAAGTTTATCCTTAATCTAATTGTAGAAAGCACTTGGGTGCAACATAGGAATGAGTTAGAGTCAAGCTCCTAAGTGCTTACTCATAGAATCAATCATAAATAGTTTTTTCTCTTAAACGTAGTCCGTGGGATCTCCAGTCGCTAAGTGAGATTTCTATTAAGCTTACTCAGTAGGCTTTTAGACCCATCCCCCTCGATGCACAGTTTATACGCTCTCTACTTTAACTTTTAGTAAATAGATCCGCTAAATTATCCTTTGACGATACAAAGTCAATAGAGATAATTTCATTTGAGAGCACTTGCTTAATGGTATTATGTCTACGACGAATAAGTTTAGACCTACTGTTATATATAAAATTTTGTGCCCTAGATATCGTTGCTTGATTATCGCAGTGAATGCACATGGCGGGCACTAGCTTTGATCATAATGATATATCTTCTAAAAATTACCGAAGTCATTCTGCTTCTTCTTCAGCCTTATCTAAGGAAATAAATTTTGATTCCATTGTGGAATGGGCAATGTAAGTTTGTTTAGAAGATTTTCAAGATACTGTTGTGCCTCGAAGAGTAAATACGTATCCGCTAGTTGATTTTGATTCCTCATATTCTGCAATTAGCATCGCTGTATCCTTCAAGTACAGGTGGATATTGTCCATATCTCAAGGTATATTTCTTAGTATGTGATACATAACCTACTACTCGTGGTATAGCAATCCAATGATCACCACTAGAGTTATTAGTGTATCTGCTTAATTTGCTTATAGTATAAGCAATATCGGGTCTAATGCAATTCATTAAATACATTAGACTTCCGATAATCTGAGAATATTCCAACTGTCATATTCCAGTTCTTGTATTCTTGCGAAGGTGGGTGTGTAGGAGAAAAGGATTCGTAATCTCTTTTATCCCATGCTCCTTGAATCTTTCCATCATCTTATTCACATAATGAGATTGAGATAGACTGATTTCATCTGGTATTCTTGTGATTTTAATTTCTAAAATTACATCAACAATTCCCAGATCCTTCATGTCAAAATTGTTGGATAACATTCTTTTAGTGGACTTAATAATTTTAATATTAGTCCTAAGTATCAACATGTCGTCTACATAAAAACAAACAATGATACATGCATTTTCAACTATTTTAGTGTAAGCATACTTATCACATTCATTTACAGTGAATGCATCTTTGATTATGACAATATCGAATTTCTCATGCCATTGTTTTAGAGCCGGTTTTAGACCATATAAGGATTTAACTAATTTACATACTTTATGTTCTTGGCCCTTGACTATAAATCTTCAGGTTGCTCCATATATATTTCTTCATTTAATTCACTATTTAGGAATGCAGGGTTGACATCTATTTGATGGATATCTAAGTTGTACAGTACTGCAATTGTAATTAACATCCGAATGGAAGTTATTCTTGTTACTAGTGAATAAGTATCGAAATAGTCAACTCCTTCTTTTTATCGATAACCCTTCGCTACTAACCTTAACCTTGTACTTATCGATAGATCCATCGGGTTTTAATTTTCTTTTGAAAATTTACTTACTCCCAATTGGTTTACTGCTAGGAGGCAAGTTTGCTAATTCCAAAGTATAATTGCTTAGGATGGATTCTATTTCTCTATTTATAGCTTATTTTCACATTTGTGCTTCTAAATAGACATAACCTCTTTAAATGTTTGAGCTCGCTTTTAATAGCATACACTATGAAATCTGGACCAGAAGATTTTGAGATTCTTGATCTCTGACTTTTTCTTGGCTCAACTTCCATATTAACAATTAGTTCATTGGAGCTTTCGTCTTTGAACGCCATCTCGTGTGTTCATTTCTTAGAAGTCTTATCTTCTTCTCGTTTGTATGGAAAGATGTCTTTAAAGAATACATCATCTCTATATTCGATAATCATGTTTACATGAATATCTAGTATTTCTGATTTATGTACCAAAAATCTATAGGCACTGCTATTCAAGGTATAGCCTATGAATATGCAGTCTATTGTTCTTACTCCCAACTTAGTCTTCTTAGGCGGTGGTGCTAGTATCTTTGCAAGGCACCCCCACATGTTGAGGTAATGGTATGAAGGTGCCCTTTCATGCCATAGCTCAAATGGTATAAGAATAAGTTTCTTATGGGGTACTCTATTTAGAATATAATTTACAGTTCACAGAGTTTTTCCCCACAAGTTCTGTGGAGCTCCAGAACTTACGAGCATGGAATTGATCGTTTCCTTCAAAATTCTTTTCCTTCGTTCAGCAATCCCATTTTGCTGAGGAGTATATGGTGCTGTAGTTTGATGGATTATACCAAATTTAGCACATAACTCACTAAATTTATTTGATTCGTATTATCCGTCTCGATCGAATTTTAGAATCTTTATATTCTTATTGAGTTGATTCTCAACTTCAGCTTTATATGTTATAAACATATTCATTGCCTCATCCTTACTGTTTAGAAGAAACCATAATAGTATCTTGTACAGTCATCAATAAAAGTAATAAAATCCAGCCTCTTATTGGTGTAAATTTCAAGTTACACGAGTCGCTATGAATTAACCCTAAAGGTTCTGTATTTCGATCAATTGAGTGAAATGAATTTTTTGAGAACTTAGCCTCAACACAAATCTCACACTTATGAATTTTTTCCAAGTTGAGTTTAGAAATATATCCTATCTTAGACAAGTTTTGCAAGGACTTACAATTTACATGCCAGAATCTAGCATGTCATAAAATAGGAGACTCGAGTAAATAAACAGAAGTTTTTCCTTTATTGATGAGCTTAGGGTACATATACAAGGACTTTTTATCTACACAACAACATTGGCCTTAAATAAGCCATAAGTAAGATAACCCTTCCCCACATACACCCCACCCTTAATAAGTACAAATTTATCTGATTTGAAAATTATTCTAAAACCTTTCTTACTAAGAATTGATCCAGAGATCAAGTTCTTACGGATATCTGGAACATGTAGTACATCATTCAGAGTGAGCTCCTTCTCAGATGTCCACTTCAGGATGACATTTTCCTTTCCCTCAATCTTAGAGACGGCTGACTTGCCCATGAAGAGTTACTCATCATGCTCTAATTTTTGATATTCAGAGAATAATATTTTCTCAGAGCAGATGTGCCGAGTAGCCTCAATGTCTACGTACCAATTCTTATTGTTGATTGTTAGATTTACTTCTGACACCACAGTTGATGAGCTTGGCGACGCATGGTCGGTCAAGTTTGTCTGTGGATGGTCCTTCTTGTTCTTTTTGGGACGACTGTGATATTCATTCGCCTTGTGTCCCTCTTTGTTGCAGATGTAGCAAGTTCTCTTAAAACACTTATTTTTGCCTTCTTGGTTATTGTCTTTGTATCCCTGGGCTGTCTTCTTTTGCTTCAAGCCTTTAGAAGTAGACGCTTTTCCCTTTGAGTTTTCGATTACATTGGCCTTGGCTTCATAAGAGTTCTTCGTGCTCTTTTTCTCTGACTTTCAGTTGTCCTCCTCAATTCGAAGCCTTACAATGAGATCTTCCAACTTTAGCTCCTTGTGCTTATGCTTTAAGTAGTTCTTGAAATCTCTCCAGCAGGTGGGAGTTTCTCTACTATAGTTGCAACCTAAAAAGTTTCAGGTAGAATTATACCTTCAGCCTCTATCTCAAACAAGATAAGTTAGAATTTTGCACTTGACTGATAACAATCTTGTTGTCCACCATCTTTTATTTCAGAAATTGTCTCACGATAAACTTCTTGGTACCAACATTCTCAGTCTTGTATTTCTTATCAAGACTTGCCCATAACTTCTTTGCCATTGTAATAGGATTGTAGACATTGTAAAGAGAGTCATCCAGTCCATTTAAAATATAATTTCAACAAAGGAAGTCGGTTGACCCAAAGACACATCACTCTAGTTTTGATGATGATTAGCTGATATGGTATCACTACCATAACATCATGTATTATATATTATTATCGTGCTTGTATTATTATTGTATCTATTACTGCCTCCTTCATTTTACCACTCACTAGGTCGCTTTCTGACGACCCTGGGTTTGCTTGCCCAGGTTGGAGATCCGAGTTATCGTATTGTCAGATAGTCCATTGGAGTCACAGAGGAGACTCACCATCGAGATCCTTCATAGGTATCTTTGTGCTTTGTTCCTGTTATCTCCTTTATTCCTGTATTTATATCTGTTATGATCACTAACCCCTTTCTGCAGGTATTCTTGTACTTATTTCCTACTGGAACTCTTGTGTATATGGAGGCCCTGTCCTGTACTGAGGCTTAACGTACTCGTGAGTGTGTTTTCACCTCGCGTATGTACGTCGCCATAACGTCTCCGTATCCTTGGGATCGGGGCGTTACATTAGCTCATATAGTTATAGTACTAATGATCTTGTGTTTATAGTTTCAGATATTTGATCGAGATCTTAGTCGGTGTTTAGCTTCAACAAAAGATTCGAAGTCAAGTTTTGAAGTTAGCACGTGTTGATTCAAGTGCACGTGCTTCAAGATTACATCAAGTACTTAAGAGGAGTCGAGCTCTTTGAATCAAAGTTTGGACCAAGTCAATATGAAAAGAAGATTTTCAAGAGAAGATTTTCAAGACTTGAGTCTAATTTTGTAAGTGTTAAGATTTTATTTTTAAGATAAAATGTTAAGAATAGATTAGTTGCAAATTGCTTAAGCTCTTACACACACACACACAAAAAAAAAAATTCTATTGCGTCTTCATATGAAATAGTTTTAGTTTTTGAGAACACCGTTTTAGTGTTGAGCTTCAAAGTATAGTTCTTTATGTTTCATGAATATATTTCATCAAAATAAGTTTACATGTTTTATATGTGTTTTGATTTCATTATTATACATTGATGATTCAAATATTTAGAAAAACTTATTTGATGTTTCTATATTATGTGTTTAAGTGTGTTAAAGTAAAAAACTTTGTTTAGAGTTTATTGTCAAAAATATAGATATGTTATCTTATATATGTATTGGATCATATCTATACACACTACGCTTTAAAAGTGTTTTAATATATTATTTTTGTATTTGAACAAGTTTTGAAAAAATAGATTTTTAATTTCAAAGTTGATTATGAAAAATATAGTTTTTGTTTTAAGGCTAAATTTCTATATCGCAAAATAGTTCAACTTGTTTGTAATATGTGTTGATTTTTGATCATTCATATTTGTACTTCAAACTATTTCAATGAACTTATTTTTGTGATTTTTATGGAATTTAAATAAATTTTAGGGTTTTAAAAAGACTAAGTTTCAATCCCTTAAACCCTTGGTTCTAGGCTTCTGGCAGTCAACCGAGTAGTTGACCGATATGCACAGGACAAGCCTGGCTTGAGGGTCGATCGACCGGGCGGTCGACCGATCCAGAGAGCTTGCTCTCTGGATTTGGCCCTGGTCGACCGGGCGGTCGCTACTGGGCTCAATTTTCTGACAAAACAGACCTGTCGATCGACCGACCAGTCGACCGGCCAACGGTCATATTTATGACTGTTGGGGTTGCCGGTCGACCGCCAGGTCGACCGCACCCAGGTCAAAGACCTATCGGTCGAACGCTCGATCGACCGAGGCCAGAACCAGAAAGCACTGCTCTCTTGGTTGGTCGATCGGGCGGTATACCGATGGATTTAGCCTTGGTCGACCGGGAGATCGATCGACCAAGAGAGTAGTGCTTTCTGGTTCTGGCCTCGGTTGACTGAGCGTTCGACCGATAGGTCTTTGACCTGGGTACGGTCGACCTGGCAGTCGACCGGCAACCCCAACGGTCATAAATTTGACCGTTGGTCGGTCGACCGACATGTCTGTTTGGCCAGAAAACTTAGCCCAGCAGCTAGTTTTTGAACCCTATAAAAGGGGGTTCTCTTGGCCAGTTTTGCACAAGATTTTAGAGAGGTTTTTGAGCCAGTTTTTCTCATCTCTCTTAGAGTTTTTCTCCACATGTTTTTAGGATAAAACTTCCATATCAAAAGGAGAGTTTTTAAAGAGTGTTTTATCTTGTTTTTTCAAAAGCAATTCCTTGAGTTTTCACCACAAATTCTATCTAGTTTTCTCACACAAGCTTGAGTTTTTCATTGCTATACTCATCCTATATGATCCTTGTTATGAGAGTTATTTTGATGATCAAGAGAAGAAGATCACCAAGTGTTCCACCCCCCTTTATTGGGAATTTGTAAAGGTGCGACCTGGCAAGCTAGTGTGCTTGCGTGTGTTGTTCTTGTGGGAACAAGTGAGGGACTTGCAGGTTCAAGAGTTCTTGAGGGTGCTCGTTGTGGGTGTTACGGCATCGAGTGATTTTGCGGGATCATTTTAGTGGAAATCCTTCATAGTGTTGAAGGCGGGGACATAGAGCAACTGTGCTTGAACCTTGAAACAATTCTCGCGTGTTTGTGATTGCTTATCTCTCTCTTACTTGTGTTTTATATCTTGCATGATATTATTGTTTATATCTTTTACATGCTTGATATTCTCTAGTGCTTCACTTATATACATGCTTGAGATTGTTTGCTCACACTTGTATTCAATCAAGAGAGCCATAGTGGCACCTCAACTCTTAATCTGGAGGAAACTTGAGGAGATAGTCCAGAGCCCTTCATGAAAAATTCGGCTACACTCTTGCTTATACGTTGTGTGTTAGCTTATTATTTTTAATTTGCATAAGTAGTTTTTTATTCGTATTAGTTTTGCATTTGATTAGCTTGTCATCTATTCACCCCCCTCTAGGTGACCCACAATTGGTATCAGAGCTTGGTGCTCTTGATTTGGATCTAACAACCTTGTGTTAAAGATCCTCATTTAGTTAATCACTATATTTGAACATACACTCATAGATTTCATGACACCTCCCATGTTTGACATTCTTAACCTCCAAACTTGGAAAGTTAAGATATCTATGTACCTAAAAGCCTTAGGTATTCATATTTATTTTGCCACTATTAAAGATTTTTAGTGTTTAAATGGCAAGCATCTTGAGGCTAACACAAAAGCCATCCATACTTTAAAGAGTACCCTAAATGATGATTATTTATCTAGGGTGTCTAACATTGATTCTAATTTTATAGTTTGGAACACTCTTCTCTCTCTTGGGGAACAAACGCCAAATGAAAAGAGAGTGACTCAGATGATGAAAGTGCTGCTTCCAACATGTGCTACATGGTCCATGGGGATGACCCCTTTGAGGTAAACTCCGAATCCGAGCTAGATGAAGAAGTTGACATCCCATATGATGAACTTGCATCTTTTTGTCAAAAACTTCTTAAAAATATGACTTGTTAAAAGGAAAAAAAGGTTTAGTCTTGAAAGAAAATAAAACTTTGTTGATGGAAAACGTTTTTTTTTAAAAAAGGAGAATGTTTCCTAGTCTTCAAAATTGGATATTATTTTTGAAGGAAACAATTCTTTAATATACAAATGATTCTATTTCAAAGAAAGAAAACTATTTTAAATGAAAATGAGCTTTTGAAAAGAAAACTGTTTTAAAGAAAAAGGAAACATTTCTATTTCTAAAAAGAAAAGAATTTTGTTTCTCATGCTCATGTCTCTTCTTCTAAAATTGAAAATGATATATGTATTTTAAAGAAGAACATAGAGTGTTTGGGCTCCACTTTGAGCCAATGTGCATTTAAACACAATAAATTAGAATCTATGTTACACAAAAAACAGATTCTACATGTTCATGCACATACCAGCCGCATACATCTCATGCACACAATGCTCATATACATCACAATCATATGTATTCTAGAGTGTACAATTATACACATTGCGGCCGCAAAGGCCATTTAGCAAAATTTTATTTTGATAGATTAAATATTTCAAATTTTGCAAATAAAAATATTTGGGTTCCAATTATTTCTAATCCTCATGGACCCAAAAAGAAAATATGGGTACCAAAATTCTCACCTCTTGTGTTTGATGTAGGTGCGGGCTCTCACAAAACGTGAGAGAATTAGTGCCTTAGTACTAGATGCACTTGAAGTTTGATGGACATGCCCAATTGATACATCACTATCAAGAAAGCATGGTGGGAGGACCATCATGGTTTGAACACATAGAGACTAGTTTTATGCTTTGGTAACTATCTTTAACTCTCATTTTATTTACATGCTTTCTAATTATTAATATTTAGCATGTTACAATTTTAATGCTCATTATGTTAAATGCAATGCATTAGACTTGTGATATATATATATTTAATATTTGAGACACACCGATGTTTATATTGATTCATATTTTTGTGTTTTCACTATAGTTTAGCTATTGTGTATATTCTAGTTCTAAATGCACCTGCATTTACCTTAATAATCATATTTATTTAAAATTTTGTGCTTTATGTGTTGATTACATGTTTAGATGTAGTTTTAATTAAAATTTGTTTTTATACTTATACAATTAGTGAGCTATACTTGATTCTTTTGTTTGGGGGCCTTAATGCTCATGTATACTCATTAGATGTATCTATATAACCTAGTTTTGATGATTCTTGCATTTTTACTTGTTTACTTATTTTTATAAATGTTCTTTATTTGTTTCATGTATATGTTAATTTTGTCCAAAACTATAGATATACATGTCTATCCTAGAGTCACTAGCCTTCATGCAATATTTTTTTGTGGACTTATCTTTGTTTGGATATGTATGTATACTTTAGTTTCGACAAACATACATATACCTTGAAGCTCGTTTAATTTTTAAAAAAAGAATTTCATATTTTGTTTTGAGTCTTATTGATTTATTTCATGAATTTATTGTTCACATGATTCTTGTACACTCACCTTTATGTTTACTCATGACTTTATTTTCATGAGTACATATATGAGCTTTATGGACCTTGAGCGTCAACTCTTGTGTGATATACATATTTCATAAGATATATATAATTTGGGTTTCATGTTTTGAAGGATTTTTAACTAGTTTTTCAAAAACTATTTTAAACTAGTTTCTTGATTCTTCAATTTGTAGAGTTTTCAAACTATGCTAAAATAATTTTTAATATTTTATTTTTAAAAATTCCTACCTTCAAAGGGCGGTTGGTTGGGCGACCATGCCTTGTGTGCCTTATTGAAAAAAATATTTTCAATATCTTATTTTTAAAAACCCCTACCTTCAAAGGGCGGTTGGTTGGGCGACTATGCCTTGTGTGCCTTATTGAACATCTTTTTATCATGTACATGCTAAGAGTGAATTGATATGAGTTATACACATGATCTTCATGTTATTTCACTTTTGTATACTCATACTTGTTTTCAATATTGCATGCTTCAAATTTCAAGTTGTATTTTTATTTTCATACATACATACATACGTTTTTGATTGTGTTTGTTTTACAATGTCTTTACATTTTTTTAAAGGCACAATATGTTTGTGCTAAGTTTAACTTAATTTTAAATGTTAATTGGTATCTTTACAAGCTTATGCATTGATTTCAATTGGTATTTTTTAGTATCTAGATGTACTTCATGTTTCACCTTCTATTGGTATCTTAAAAATTTATTTATCTACAAGTGGTATCAATATTTGTTTTGTCAGCTACAATTTGATTTAATTGGTAGCATAATTCATTTTGTTGACTTCAAGAAATTTCAAATTTTGTTTTCAAAATTTTTCAAAATTTGCTTTATATGTATTGCTTATATGCAAGTAGAGCTTAACATCTCCTCTATGTATAAATTCATGTTGAGTGTATTTTACATATTGAGAAGCTTGACCTTTCTTCTTTATGTGGTACACATGTGTAGAAGGAGCTTAACATCTCCGTCTATATACTGTATATAATACTTATGTGGGTTAGAGTTTAGTCATCCCTTATCTATGTAATACATGTAGGGAGAGCTAACTTAACGTCTCTCCTCTGTATGAATATATATCACATATACATCTTTTATATTGTTTGTTTATCTTCACCCCTTTGTTGATGAATTGACAAAAGGGGGAGAAGCATATCGAGAGTTTATATATGCATGCTTAATATTTGTTGTTTATGCATATATGTTTGTTTAATTTATGAGTTTTCATTGAATATCTTTATTGTTTTTACTATGCATGAGTTAAGGGGGAGCTTCTATGAAGTTTAACTTTAATCCATGTATATATAACTCCACGAGTTTTGTCATCGTCAAAAAGGGGGAGTTTGTTAGCCCAACGACCCATCACTTTAGCGTTGATGATGATTAACTCATGTAGTTATAGTACCAATGATCTTGAGTTTATAGTTTCATATATTTGATCAAGATCTTAGTCGGTGTTTAGCTTCAACAAAAGATTCGAAATCAAATTTTAAACTAGCACGTGTTGATTCAAGACCTCGCGCTTCAAGATCGCATCAAATACTCAAGAGAAGTCTAGCTCTTTGGATTAAGGTTTGGACCAAGTCAAGATGAAGAGAAGATTTTCAAGAGAAGATTTTTAAGACTTGAGTCTAGTTTTGTAAGTGTTAAGATTTTATTTTTAGATTAGTTGTAGATTGCTTAAGCTCTTATATACACACAAATAAAATTTCTATAGCGTTTTCATAAGAAATAGTTTTAGTTTTTGAGAATACCGTTTGGTGTTGAGGTTCAAAGTATAAATCTTTATGTTTCATGAATAGATTTCTTCAAAACAAGTTTACATGTTTTATATGTGTTTTGGATTTCATCCTTACACATTGATGGTTCAAATATTTAAAAAAACTTATTTGATGTTTCTATATAATGTGTTTAAGTTTTGTAAAAGTCTAAACCTTGTTTAGAGCTTATTGTCAAAAAAGATATTTCATCTTATATGTGTATTGGTTCATATCCATACACACTATACTTCAAAAGTGTTTTAATATCTTGTTTTTGTATTTGAACAAGTTTTGAAAAATAGATTTTTAATTTCAAAGTTGATTTTGAAAAATACAGTTTTTGTTTTAAGGCTAAATTTCTATATCCCGAAAATTGTTCAACTTGTTTGTAATATATGTTGATTTTTTATTACACATATTTGTACTTCAAAATTTTTAATGAACTTTTTTGTGTATTTTTATGGAATTTAAATAAAATTTTAGGGTTTTAAAAAGATCAAGTTTCAATCCCTTAAACTGTTGGTTCTGGGCTTCTGGCGGTCGACCGACCAGTCGACTGAACCAGACGTCGGTCGACTGAGTGATCGACGATGTGCACAAGCAATGTGCACAAGCCTGACTTAAGGGCCGATCGACCGGGCAGTCCACCGACCAAGAGAGCAGTGCTCTTTGGTTCTAGCCTCGGTCGATCGATAGGTTTTTGATCAGGGTGTAGTCAACCGGGCGGTCAACCGGCAACCTGAACGGTCATGAATATGATCGTTGGCCGGTCGACCGACGGTCTGTTTGGCCAGAAAACTGAGCCCCACGGCTAGTTTTTTGAACCCTATAAAAGGGGTTTCTCTTGGCCAGTTTTGCATAAGATTTTGGAGAAATTTTTAGTCAATTTTTCTCATCTCTCTTAGAGTTTTTCTTCACATGTTTTAAAGCTAAAACTTTCATATCAAAATGAGAGTTTTTAAAGAGTATTTTATCTTAAATTTTCAAAAGCAATTTCTTGAGTTTTTCATCACAAATTCTATCTAGTTTTCTCACACAAGCTTGAGTTTTTCATTACTATACTCATCCTATAGGATCCTTGTTGTGAGAGTTGTTTTTGGTGATCATGAGAAGAAGATCACCAAGTGTTCTGCCCCTTTGTATTGGGAATTTGTAGAGATGCGACCTCGACAAGCTAGTGTACTTGTGTGTGTTGTTCTTGCGAGGACAAGTGTAGGACTTGCGGGTCCAAGAGTCTTGAGAGAGCTCGTTGTAGGTGTTGCGGTACCGAGTGATCTTGCGAGATCGTTTTAGTGGAAATCCTACATAGTGTTAAAGGCGGGGACGTAGAGCAAGTGTGCTCGAATCTCGAAACAATTCTCTTATGTTTGTGATTGCTTATTTCTCTCTTTCTCTCACTTGTGTTTTATATCTTGCATGATATTATTTGTTATATCTTTTATATGCTTGATATTCCCTTGTGCTTCATTTATATACATGCTTGGGATTGTTTTCTGTAGCACCCCGTTCCCGGGATACGTACCTAGATATGTGTCCTGATTTTTTTGACCGTATTATTTCAATTTTCTTCCAGTATTTGTTTTTAGGTTGTGATTGCTTATGTTATTGGTATTAGATCTGGATTCTCAGTCTTAGGGTCAGCTCTGACCTGGATCGGGAACCCGATATCGGCATACTACCCGATTTGACATTTCTGCTAGTCTGATTTGACCGATTTCATTTTCAAACAGAGTTTTCTAATATTTTAGATTTTTTCATGATTTTCTGGAATTTTTCAAAATTATTCTGCAAATCTTCAAAATTGGTGTCGATCGGATTTTTAGTTTTCGAACGAAATTGAATTTTCAGAAATGGCTTTCATGTTACTTCTTAGAATTTTATTTTCTATCTAAATACATTTTTTTGAGATTTTTCTAAATTTATCAAAATTTGACCGATTCTGGTGTCGACCGGTATCGCCGGAAGATTCAAGATTTTTAATTTGAAAATTAGATTGAATTTCTCGAATCTGATTTCATTAGGCATCTTAAAATAATATTTTCTATTTTGAGAATTTTTTGGAACGTTTCTAAAACAGCCAAATTTTACCGTATTAAATAATAATATTATTTACCGTGCTTTTCTTTTCTTGCTTTTTCCTTCTCCACTCCCTCTACCTTAACTCCCAAGATATTCTATTAAATTAATTAATTAATAATATATTTAATTATTATTTCTTTTCTTTTTCTTATTTTTTTCCTTTTCCTTTCTTTTTCTTTCTTTTTCTTCTTTTCTTTTCTTCTCCCTTACTTCCCCCATACCCTGTACCCACGCCATCCCCTGGTGCGGCTGCAAACAGCAGCACCCCCTTCATCACCCCCTACTCCTCCCATTCCCTCCCTCTCCTTCTCCTTCTTTTAATCTCTTTTATTTCTTCCCTTCTCCTTTCTTATCTTCTCCATTTTCAATTCTTCAAACCAACACCTTCATCCATCTCCTCTCATGGCCGCCACCACCACCCGTGCCACCAACGTCACCGGCGCCGCCTAGTCACCGGCGCCACCTCTCCCACACCCCCTCTCCTCTCCTCCACCCACCTTACCTTCAACCACCAACCCACCTCCTTCAATTTCAACAAAACCAACACTTCACCATTCTCTTCTTCCTTAAAATTCACCATCAATACTCCAACTCTTCTACTTCCACCACCACACTACCACCTCCTCCTCCAGCTCCCCATCACCACCAATCACCACCAATCACACCATCATCAAACACCACCTCCTTCAAACAACAACTCCAATAACTAACTCCACCCCACCACTCCACTCCTCCACGGGGCAAGCGCGCCGCCCCCACCACCTCCGGTGGGCCTCCGCCCCCCAGGGCCGCCGGCGGGTGGCAGCCGCCGGCCACCACCTCTCCCCTCTCCCTCCTTCTGTCTTTCTTTCTTTTCTTCTTTCCATAAATACTCCTTTTTTATTCACTTCCCCTTATTATCCTCCCCTTCATTCCTTAATTACTCCACCATATCCTACAACACAAACACACACTCTCTCTCACCTATATTCTCTCTCCCCCTTCTCTCTCTAACAAATTCTCCTCTCTCTCTCTCTCCTCTCTCATTCTTTCTTTAATATTTATAATAATAATAATAATATATATATATATATATATTAAATGTGGGCTAGTAGCATGCTCGCACGTGTTAGCGGACTTCCCGGATTTTTCTCGGTATTGCGTTCCGTTTTTTTAGGCGAGTACATTTCTTGTGTTACTTCATGCTTTATTACCATCATTACCTGCCTAATAATTATTATCCTGCTCTTAATTCATGATGTCTCGTTACGCGAGTACAGTTTCTCTTAAATAGGCATCTATTTTATTTTGGCGAGTGCTTTGTATTATACTTAGTAACTGCTACTCTAGTGTTTATAGCATGATATATTGATATGTGAGTATCTTATTACTACTGTAACATGCCTAACAATTGCTACTATAGTTTTTAGTACATGATACCTCGTTATACGTGTTAATATATAATGTCGTACTCTGTATTCACACGAACACTTGACATGTTATACTTGATATCCGATCTCTAACACGTGATATCTGACACCGACACTTGACATGTTATACTTGACACGTGATATCTGACACCGGCACTTGACATGTTATACTTGACACCTGATCCACGACACTTGATATCTGATATTGGCACTTGACATGTTATACTTGACACCTGATACTTGACACATGATATCTGACACCGGTACTTGACATGTTATTACTCGACACCTGATACTTGACACTTGATATCTGACACCGGTACCAGACATGTTATCACTGGACACTTGATACTTGACACATGATATCTGACACCGGTTCTTGACATGTTATTACTTGACTCCTGATACTTGACACTTGTATTTGACACCGATACTTGACATGTCATTACTTACTTGACACATGATATCTGATACCGGTACTTGACATGGCATTTGATATCTGACACCGATACTTGACATGTTTGAAAAACACCTAGAGGGGGGTGAATAGGTGTAAGTGCTAATCTATAAACTAAATGTAAACTAAGTGCGCTAAATGCGGAAGCTAATGCAAATCTTGCAACACACTTAATACAATCCAATAAGTGTAGCCGAATTTCCCTTGCGAGGCTCTGGACTAACTCCTCTTGATTCCCCTAGATATGGGTTGAGGCGCTATGTGAAGCTCTTGTTGATGAGTATAAGTGATGCACACACACAAGCAAGCCAAGCATATAATAAATATGACAATAAGAGATGCAAGGCACAACACAAGCAATATATGATATGGCAATATGAATTATGCACAACACAAGCAAATATGGTATGATATGAAGTATGATGCTTTGCACAAAGTAAATGAGAGAGAGTTAGAGAGACAATGAGAGCAATCGCAAACAACGAGATTTGTTTCGAGGTTCGAGCACCTTGCTCTACATCCCCGCCTACACCACCGTGTAGGATTTCCCAATCCACTATAAGGAGTACCTAACTCCTCTCTCAACTTACAAAGCCACCGAGGCTACAACAACCACAATCCACAACACCTCTACCGAAGAGGCTCACAACCAACACTATCACCTCACACTTGAGGGATACAACTCAATCACCCGATCACCTCTACCGAAGAGGGATTCACAAATAAAAGGGTGTTTACAACAAAGAGGTTTACAACAAACAACCTCAAACTCTTCTCTTTCTTTTCTCTTATCTTTTTCCACAAAAAAAACAAGATCCTAATAGTTTAGGATAGAAGATAGCTCAGTGTGGAAAACTAGGTGTTTGGAAAACTAGCAACAAAGAAAATCACTTGGGAAAATCCTTCCAAAAGATATAGAATGAAAAACCAAGACCAATCTCCCAAAATATTCTTTTCTTTGATTTTTTCCAAAAACCTAAAACAATAAAGATTGAAGAATTAAAGCCCCAAACACTTTTGAAAACTTGTTTTAAAACCTCTAGAAACAGAAATTTTTCTCCTTAAAAAACTTGGCCAAAATCCCCAAAGAGATGGGGTTTATATAGCCCCTATACAAAACTAGCCGTTAGGCTGAGTTGGCAGTCTGACAGACTGCCGGTCGACCGGTCCGGCCGACCGCCAACGGTCAAAAATGTAACCGTTGGGCAATAGCGGTCGACCGGCTCGGTCGACCGAAACATCCTGAGAGCAGAGCACTCAGACCCGGTCGACCGGCTCGGTCGACCGTCCACTGTGCCTAACAGACGTGCACGTTTGTGCACATCGGTCGACCGGCCCGGTCGACCGGCCCTTGGTGCGGTCGACCGGTCCGGTCGACCGACTTGGCCTGTCAGCCAGTCCTCAGTTCTGCACAGATACGGGATTTGAAAATAGGTCTTTTCACTCAATAAAAATCCCATAAATTCACAGTAAATCTAAAAAATAGTTTTAATCACAATAAAAACTATTTTTCTAAAAATATGTTTTTCTAAAACTTGTTTTATCATTTTACTTTGATAACCAAACTTGTGATAAAAATTTCAAGACATATATCAATCATATCAATTCATTTTGTGTCTTGCCAATTTTATCAAAAACAAAACTTGTATTTTATCAAACTAGAATTTTCCAAAACATGAATAGGATAGTCAAAATAAGTTTGTTTAAAAAATTAAGCATGCATGTATAGAATGAAGCAACTATACATATATCAATTTAAACTTATTTTGATAAACTATTCATGAAAACCAAAACTCAATCATAAAACGTATGTGATTTGTGCACTTGAGCATATCAACTAAACTAAGCTTTACAAATGGATCTAAAAACTCTATCTAAAGTAGGATACCTAAGTCTTCTTGACGATCTTCATCTTCAAGTAGACTTGCTCCAAAATTCCGTGATTCTCCAAGTGCAAAGGTATGATCTTTAAGCTTTGGCACCGGAATCATCATGAATAGCTTCTAATCATCTTGTTGAAGCTAATCACCAACTAATATCCTGTTAATGATCTGAAACTTAGAACACAAGAATATTAGTAAACATAACTACATGAGTGTTGATCATCATCAAAACTAGAGTGGAAGGCCATTGGGCCAACAATCTCCCCCTTTTTGATGATGACAAAACTCATGGAGTTATATATGCATGGATTAAAGATAAGCTTCAAGGAAGCTCCCCCTTAACTCATGCATAGGGATAAACAATAAATATATGCAATGAATGTTAAACATGAAACATGCGTATGCATAAACAATAAATGGTTCTAGATATCAAATGGAATATTCAAAACAAAATAAGCTCTAGATACCAATTACAAAGCAAACTCTATATATCAATTAAACTTAATATTCTTGAGACTAAAACATAATATATGCATATAAAACATAAGCATGCATATAAAACTCAAATACTTCTCCCCCTTTTTGTCAATCATCAACAAAGGGTAAACAATCAAAACCATAGATAAAATGAGGGGTAAAAATCTTTCTTCCCCTTTATGTCAATCAAAACAATGCAAACAATGTTCTCCCCTTTTTGTCTAAAACAAAAAACAAAATCAATAAGGGGTGACTACAAACATGATATCAATTAAAAATATGTCAATGAAGCATCTTGATACCAATAACAAGAATCAATATATGTTATATGCTATATACATTCATGAAGAGGAAGACGCTAAGTTAGCTTCCCTACACATATGCATTACATGAAGAAGGGATGACAAGCCCCAATTCACATAACACATATTATGTAATGCATAAAGGAGATGTGAAGCTCCCCCTACACACGTATATCATATAAAGAAGAGTTTTCAAGCTCCTCAATTTATAATATACTCAACATGAATCTATATGTAAGAGAGATGTTAAGCTCTCCTTGCATATAGGAAATACAAATCAAAACTTTGAATATTTTCTTTAAACAAAATTTTGGAAATACCAATTGTAATTAAACATAACAAATTACCAATTGTAAAACAACATAACAAATTTTGAATGTCTAAACACAAATTTTGATACCAATTGTAAGAATATATTTCATTTTGAAAAACATATAAACAAATTTGATGTTGATATCGTATGTTCAAAATAACAACTTTTGATCATAAAGAGTGGGAGTACAAATACCAATTGAAATACAAAATCAAATTTTCTCCCCCTTTATGAAAAACAAACTAAAGACATGCATAGTCTTGATAACAATTTAAAAGTAATCAATTTAAACAAAATTGAAACTCAAGCACTAGCATAAACACAAACATATATATGTATGAAAAAATAGATACCAATAGAAATTGATATACTTGGAATTTAAAGCATACATACATACAAAACATATATGAGTATACCAGAAGATCAAAATGATACCAATTGAAAGAGTTCAATGATACCAATTGACATAACAATAAGTTCAAGTGTATACATCATATTATCTACCACCCAATCATAATTCAAGTTTTAAAGATTTTCAATTTAGGGCATACATGAACATGATCTCCCATCCTACCGCCCTTGGATGGTAGGGGTTTTCAAAGATAGATTTGAAAATGTAGTTTTGTTTGAAAATCACTACCAATTGAAGAACATCGCAACTAGTTAAATGGAAAAACTTGTTAACTAGTACGAAATCCTTCAAGCAAGGAATAAAACAAAAATGAAATTCACATGATAATCATCACTCTAACCAATAAAGCATAACTCATGAGAAACAAAACATGAGCAATAGATATGAGTGTACAAATAATATGTGAAGATCATAATCATGAAAAATATTTCATTAAGCTCAATTATTCCTTAAAACATAATTCCATCAAAAACATGAAAAAATCATATAAAACTACTTATTTAATCTTCAAGGCTTATGTATGTCTAATACAAACTAAAATATACATACATATCCAAAACTCAACGAGTCCACTAAATGTATATTCATGAAGGCACGTGGCTCAAAAAGATGTATATGTATAAGATTAGTTTGAACTAGATAGACATATACATAAGTTAAATATTGACACAAAAACATCAAAACATGAAAATCTAAATCTTTACATTAAATCAATTTTCATTTCAAGGTATATGTATGTATTGTCAACACACTAAGTATACATACATATCCCTAAACACAAATGAGTCCATAAGTAGATTTGCATGAGAAACAAATGACTCAAGGGGTATACATGTGTATCTTAATGTTTTGGCAAAATGCACATATACATGAAATGGAAACTCATATTCATCAAAACATATCAAAAATGGGAATACAAGTTTAAAATGTATGAATCATCAAAACTAGACTATACTAGCACATCTAATGGGTTCAAATAAGCATTCAATTCCAACTATATATAGATTTATTTGTAGCCCATCCTATGTACAAGTATGTAACTAGTCTTAATGAAAACTAACACTTAAACATATATTCAAAACATGAAGCATCAAAAACACATATAAAAATCATCATGATAAAAGTCAAACATGATTATTATGTAAATTCACATGTATTAGATTCATGATGTACATTATAGCTCAAACAAAAGTGAGAACACTAATTATGGGTTCATATAAGCATGTGTGTCTCAAATACTATATACGTATGTCAAGGATCTAATAAACATGGAATGAACATACTAATCTATAGACATCAAAAACATGCTATAAACAATGAATATTAAAAGCATGTAAACAATAAATGGGAGTAAAGAATTGTTACCAAAAAAAAACGAAGAAGCAACTCTCCTTGTCTCCAAAACTTGGTGGTCCTCTCCACTAACTCTTCCTTTGAAAGTGATGCATCCAATAGATTTCATTTAAGTCCGGAACGCATCCACTCCAAGGTGTCATCACTCTCACGTCATGTGAGAGCCCACACCTACATCAAAAACAATAGGAGGGGTGGTCTTTGGTACCCATATCTTCTTGGGTCCATGGGGGTTAGTACCTTCTCTAACCCAAACAAAATTCTTTGCTAAATTAGGAGTATGTAATCTATCATAACAAAATTTAGCAAGGTGGCCCTTACGTCCACAATGTGTACATGAGTACACATGAGCATACATGTGTTGATGGTGTCCGTGTGGAGCATGTGTATGCCGTGATGGGTGTGCATGCATAAAGGATGGAACTTATTTCTTTCGAACCAAGGTTTCCAACCGTGAGTGGTTCATGGCACATTGGCTCATAGTGGAGCCCAAACAATCCATTTTCTTCTTTAACAAATTTATATCATTTTCGAGCATAGAAGAAGTGGAACATGCAATGGGTGATTTAGGTGAAACTACCCTAGCATGGCAAACATGAGAATCAATCTTATTTTGCAAAACAATATTTTTCTCTAAGCAAACATTTAAATCATTGGAAATAGAAATGATTTTGTTTTTCAAAACAACATTCTCTTTTAAAACAAAATCAACTTTAGAAGATAAATTTTCATTTTTCTTCAAAAGAATTTCACAATCATTTTTAGACTTTAAAAATTTATTTTCTTTTAAAGCAAGTTCCAATTGAGATCTCAATGAATCCCTTTCATTATAGACCTCAACCTTTTCTTGCAAAACACAATCAAGTCTAGCATGCAAACTTTTATTTTCTTTTCAATATCTAGACTTTTCTTTTTCAAAATCTTATATTTTTCAATTAACTTTTCACAAACAATAGATAGTTCTTCATTCAAAACATGGGGATCAACGATATCATCACTTGAAGAATTAGCATCATAATCACTATCTAGGTGGGATTCCGAATGTACCTCAAGGGAGTCATTCCCTTGGACCATGAAGCATTGTGGATCGGATTCTCCACTAGATTCCTCTTCTTGAATTTGTACTTGAAGCTCGGAGGTGTTGGTGGTTGTCAATTTGTTCCACACTACAAAAGCGGAATCAAAGTTAGAAACACATAAAAGATAATCTTTAGATAAAGTGCTTCTAATGACCTCTAGGGCTTGTGCATTGGCCCCTATATGATTGCAATCACCAAGATAACATCTCTTGGTGGCGGCAAGGAAGACATGCAAACCTAGGGTCTTTAGGTACATGGACATCCTATACTTCTAAACATCAATGTTGGAAGGGTCAAAACTAGGTGGGGTCATGAAGTCCATGGTATAAACTAAATATGTGCAAATAATCAGTGCAAATGAGATTAGCAAGCAAATGGATCACTCCTAGGATGTTAAGCCTAAGTATCAGGAGCACTGGCTCTGATACCAATTGAAAAACACCTAGAGGGGGGTGAATAGGTGTAAGTGCTAATCTAATAACTAAATGCAAACTAAGTGCGCTAAATGCGGAAGCTAATGCAAATCTTGCAACACACTTAGTACAATCCAATAAGTGTAGCCGAATTCCCCTTGCGAGGCTCTGGACTAACTCCTCTTGATTCCCCTAGATATGGGTTGAGGCGCTATGTGAAGCTCTTGTTGGATGAGTATAAGTGATGCACACACACAAGCAAGCCAAGCATATAATAAATATGACAATAAGAGATGCAAGGCACAACACAAGCAATATATGATATGGCAATATGAATTATGCACAACACAAGCAAATATGGTATGATATGAAGTATGATGCTTTGCACAAAGTAAATGAGAGAGAGTTAGAGAGACAATGGGAGCAATCGCAAACAACGAGATTTGTTTCGAGGTTCGAGCACCTTGCTCTACATCCCCGCCTACACCACCGTGTAGGATTTCCCAATCCACTATAAGGAGTACCTAACTCCTCTCTCAACTTACAAAGCCACCGAGGCTACAACAACCACAATCCACAACACCTCTACCGAAGAGGCTCACAACCAACACTATCACCTCACACTTGAGGGATACAACTCAATTACCCGATCACCTCTACCGAAGAGGGATTCACAAATAAAAGGGTGTTTACAACAAAGAGGTTTACAACAAACAACCTCAAACTCTTCTCTTTCTTTTTCTCTTATCTTTTTCCACAAAAAAAACAAGATCCTAATAGTTTAGGATAGAAGATAGCTCAAGTGTGGTAAACTAGGTGTTTGGAAAACTAGCAACAAAGAAAATCACTTGGGAAAATCCTTCCAAAAGATATAGAATGAAAAACCAAGACCAATCTCCCAAAATATTCTTTTCTTTGATTTTTTCCAAAACCTAAAACAATAAAGATTGAAGAGTTAAAGCCGCAAACACTTTTGAAAACTTGTTTTAAAACCTCTAGAAACCAGAAATTTTTCTCCTTAAAAACTTGTCCAAAATCCCAAAGAGATGGGGTTTATATAGCCCCTATACAAAACTAGCCGTTAGGCTGAGTTGGCAGTCTGACAGACTGCCGGTCGACCGGTCCGGCCGACCGCCAACGGTCAAAAATGTGACCGTTGGGCAATAGCGGTCGACCGGCCCGGTCGACCGAAACATCCTGAGAGCAGAGCACTCAGACCCGGTCGACCGGCTCGGTCGACCGTCCACTGTGCCTAACAGACGTGCACGTCTGTGCACATCGGTCGACCGGCCCGGTCGACCGGCCCTTGGTGCGGTCGACCGGTCCGGTCGACCGACTTGGCCTGTCAGCCAGTCCTCAGTTCTGCACAGATACGGGATTTGAAAATAGGTCTTTTCACTCAATAAAAATCCCATAAATTCACAGTAAATCTAAAAATAGTTTTAATCACAAAAAAACTATTTTTCTAAAAATATGTTTTTCTAAAACTTGTTTTATCATTTTACTTTGATAACCAAACTTGTGATAAAAATTTCAAGACATATATCAATCATATCAATTCATTTTTGTGTCTTGCCAATTTTATCAAAAACAAAACTTGTATTTTATCAAACTAGAATTTTCCAAAACATGAATAGGATAGTCAAATAAGTTTGTTTAAAAAATTAAGCATGCATGTATAGAATGAAGCAACTATACATATATCAATTTAAACTTATTTTGATAAACTATTCATGAAAACCAAAACTCAATCATAAAACGTATGTGATTTGTGCACTTGAGCATATCAACTAAACTAAGCTTTACAAATGGATCTAAAAACTCTATCTAAAGTAGGATACCTAAGTCTTCTTGACGATCTTCATCTTCAAGTAGACTTGCTCCAAAATTCCGTGATTCTCCAAGTGCAAAGGTATGATCTTTAAGCTTTGGCACCGGAATCATCATGAATAGCTTCTAATCATCTTGTTGAAGCTAATCACCAACTAATATCCTGTTAATGATCTGAAACTTAGAAACACAAGAATATTAGTAAACATAACTACATGAGTGTTGATCATCATCAAAACTAGAGTGGAAGGCCATTGGGCCAACAATCTCCCCCTTTTTGATGATGACAAAACTCATGGAGTTATATATGCATGGATTAAAGATAAGCTTCAAGGAAGCTCCCCCTTAACTCATGCATAGGGATAAACAATAAATATATGCAATGAATGTTAAACATGAAACATGCGTATGCATAAACAATAAATGGTTCTAGATATCAAATGGAATATTCAAAACAAAATAAGCTCTAGATATCAATTACAAAGCAAACTCTATATATCAATTAAACTTAATATTCTTGAGACTAAAACATAATATATGCATATAAAACATAAGCATGCATATAAAACTCAAATACTTCTCCCCCTTTTTGTCAATCATCAACAAAGGGGTAAACAATCAAAACCATAGATAAAATGAGGGGTAAAAATCTTTCTTCCCCTTTATGTCAATCAAACAATGCAAACAATGTTCTCCCCCTTTTTGTCTAAAACAAAAAACAAAATCAATAAGGGGTGACTACAAACATGATATCAATTAAAAATATGTCAATGAAGCATCTTGATACCAATAACAAGAATCAATATATGTTATATGCTATATACATTCATGAAGAGGAAGACGCTAAGTTAGCTTCCCTACACATATGCATTACATGAAGAAGGGATGACAAGCCCCAATTCACATAACACATATTATGTAATGCATAAGAGGAGATGTGAAGCTCCCCTACACACGTATATCATATAAAGAAGAGTTTTCAAGCTCCTCAATTTATAATATACTCAACATGAATCTATATGTAAGAGAGATGTTAAGCTCTCCTTGCATATAGGAAATACAAATCAAAACTTTGAATATTTTCTTTAAACAAAATTTTGGAAATACCAATTGTAATTAAACATAACAAATTACCAATTGTAAAACAACATAACAAATTTTGAATGTCTAAACACAAATTTTGATACCAATTGTAAGAATATATTTCATTTTGAAAAACATATAAACAAATTTGATGTTGATATCGTATGTTCAAAATAACAACTTTTGATCATAAAGAGTGGGAGTACAAATACCAATTGAAATACAAAATCAAATTTTCTCCCCCTTTATGAAAAACAAACTAAAGACATGCATAGTCTTGATAACAATTTAAAAGTAATCAATTTAAACAAAATTGAAACTCAAGCACTAGCATAAACACAAACATATATATGTATGAAAAAATAGATACCAATAGAAATTGATATACTTGGAATTTAAAGCATACATACATACAAAACATATATGAGTATACCAGAAGATCAAAATGATACCAATTGAAAGAGTTCAATGATACCATTGACATAACAATAAGTTCAAGTGTATACATCATATTATCTACCACCCAATCATAATTCAAGTTTTAAAGATTTTCAATTTAGGGCATACATGAACATGATCTCCCATCCTACCGCCCTTGGATGGTAGGGGTTTTCAAAGATAGATTTGAAAATGTAGTTTTGTTTGAAAATCACTACCAAATTGAAGAACATCGCAACTAGTTAAATGGAAAAACTTGTTAACTAGTACGAAATCCTTCAAGCAAGGAATAAAACAAAAATGAAATTCACATGATAATCATCACTCTAACCAATAAAGCATAACTCATGAGAAACAAAACATGAGCAATAGATATGAGTGTACAAATAATATGTGAAGATCATAATCATGAAAAATATTTCATTAAGCTCAATTATTCCTTAAAACATAATTCCATCAAAAACATGAAAAAATCATATAAAACTACTTATTTAATCTTCAAGGCTTATGTATGTCTAATACAAACTAAAATATACATACATATCCAAAACTCAACGAGTCCACTAAATGTATATTCATGAAGGCACGTGGCTCAAAAAGATGTATATGTATAAGATTAGTTTGAACTAGATAGACATATACATGAAGTTAAATATTGACACAAAAACATCAAAACATGAAAATCTAAATCTTTACATTAAATCAATTTTCATTTCAAGGTATATGTATGTATTGTCAACACACTAAGTATACATACATATCCCTAAACACAAATGAGTCCATAAGTAGATTTGCATGAGAAACAAATGACTCAAGGGGTATACATGTGTATCTTAATGTTTTGGCAAAATGCACATATATATGAAATGGAAACTCATATTCATCAAAACATATTCAAAAATGGGAATACAAGTTTAAAATGTATGAATCATCAAAACTAGACTATACTAGCACATCTAATGGGTTCAAATAAGCATTCAATTCCAACTATATATAGATTTATTTGTAGCCCATCCTATGTACAAGTATGTAACTAGTCTTAATGAAAACTAACACTTAAACATATATTCAAAACATGAAGCATCAAAAACACATATAAAAATCATCATGATAAAAGTCAAACATGATTATTATGTAAATTCACATGTATTAGATTCATGATGTACATTATAGCTCAAACAAAGTGAGAACACTAATTATGGGTTCATATAAGCATGTGTGTCTCAAATACTATATACGTATGTCAAGGATCTAATAAACATGGAATGAACATACTAATCCATAGACATCAAAAACATGCTATAAACAATGAATATTAAAAGCATGTAAACAATAAATGGGAGTAAAGAATTGTTACCAAAAAAAAACGAAGAAGCAACTCTCCTTGTCTCCAAAACTTGGTGGTCCTCTCCACTAACTCTTCCCTTGAAAGTGATGCATCCAATAGATTTCATTTAAGTCCGGAACGCATCCACTCCAAGGTGTCATCACTCTCACGTCATGTGAGAGCCCACACCTACATCAAAAACAATAGGAGGGGTGGTCTTTGGTACCCATATCTTCTTGGGTCCATGGGGGTTAGTACCTTCTCTAACCCAAACAAAATTCTTTACTAAATTAGGAGTATGTAATCTATCATAACAAAATTAGCAAGGTGGCCCTTACGTCCACAATGTGTACATGAGTACACATGAGCATACATGTGTTGATGGTGTCCGTGTGGAGCATGTGTATGCCGTGATGGGTGTGCATGCATAAAGGATGGAACTTGTTTCTTTCAAACCAAGGTTTCCAACCGTGAGTGGTTCATGGCACATTGGCACATAGTGGAGCCCAAACAATCCATTTTCTTCTTTAACAAATTTATATCATTTTCGAGCATAGAAGAAGTGGAACATGCAATGGGTGATTTAGGTGAAACTACCCTAGCATGGCAAACATGAGAATCAATCTTATTTTGCAAAACAATATTTTTCTCTAAGCAAACAGTTAAATCATTGGAAATAGAAATGATTTTGTTTTTCAAAACAACATTCTCTTTTAAAACAAAATCAACTTTAGAAGATAAATTTTCATTTTTCTTCAAAAGAATTTCACAATCATTTTTAGACTTTAAAAATTTATTTTCTTTTAAAGCAAGTTCCAATTGAGATCTCAATGAATCCCTTTCATTATAGACCTCAACCTTTTCTTGCAAAACACAATCAAGTCTAGCATGCAAACTTTTATTTTCTTTTTCAATATCTAGACTTTTCTTTTTCAAAATCTTATATTTTTCAATTAACTTTTCACAAACAATAGATAGTTCTTCATTCAAAACATGGGGATCAACGATATCATCACTTGAAGAACTAGCATCATAATCACTATCTAGGTGGGATTCCGAATGTACCTCAAGGGAGTCATTCTCTTGGACCATGAAGCATTGTGGATCGGATTCTCCACTAGATTCCTCTTCTTGAATTTGTACTTGAAGCTCGGAGGTGTTGGTGGTTGTCAATTTGTTCCACACTACAAAAGCGGAATCAAAGTTAGAAACACATAAAAGATAATCTTTAGATAAATTGCTTCTAATGGCCTCTAGGGCTTGTGCATTGGCCCCTATATGATTGCAATCACCAAGATAACATCTCTTGGTGGCGGCAAGGAAGACATGCAAACCTAGGGTCTTTAGGTACATGGACATCCTATACTTCCAAACATTAATGTTGGAAGGGTCAAAACTAGGTGGGGTCATGAAGTCCATGGTATAAACTAAATATGTGCAAATAATCAAGTGCAAATGAGATTAGCAAGCAAATGGATCACTCCTAAGATGTTAAGCCTAAGTATCAGGAGCACTGGCTCTGATACCAATTGAAAAACACCTAGAGGGGGGGTGAATAGGTGTAAGTGCTAATCTAATAAACTAAATGCAAACTAAGTGCGCTAAATGCGGAAGCTAATGCAAATCTTGCAACACACTTAATACAATCCAATAAGTGTAGACGAATTCCCCTTGCGAGGCTCTGGACTAACTCCTCTTGATTCCCCTAGATATGGGTTGAGGCGCTATGTGAAGCTCTTGTTGGATGAGTATAAGTGATGCACACACACAAGCAAGCCAAGCATATAATAAATATGACAATAAGAGATGCAAGGCACAACACAAGCAATATATGATATGGCAATATGAATTATGCACAACACAAGCAAATATGGTATGATATGAAGTATGATGCTTTGCACAAAGTAAATGAGAGAGAGTTAGAGAGACAATGGGAGCAATCGCAAACAACGAGATTTGTTTCGAGGTTCGAGCACCTTGCTCTACATCCCCGCCTACACCACCGTGTAGGATTTCCCAATCCACTATAAGGAGTACCTAACTCCTCTCTCAACTTACAAAGCCACCGAGGCTACAACAACCACAATCCACAACACCTCTACCGAAGAGGCTCACAACCAACACTATCACCTCACACTTGAGGGATACAACTCAATCACCCGATCACCTCTACCGAAGAGGGATTCACAAATAAAAGGGTGTTTACAACAAAGAGGTTTACAACAAACAACCTCAAACTCTTCTCTTTCTTTTTCTCTTATCTTTTTCCACAAAAAAACAAGATCCTAATAGTTTAGGATAGAAGATAGCTCAAGTGTGGAAAACTAGGTATTTGGAAAACTAGCAACAAAGAAAATCACTTGGGAAAATCCTTCCAAAAGATATAGAATGAAAAACCAAGACCAATCTCCCAAAATATTCTTTTCTTTGATTTTTCCAAAAACCTAAAACAATAAAGATTGAAGAATTAAAGCCCCAAACACTTTTGAAAACTTGTTTTAAAACCTCTAGAAACCAGAAATTTTTCTCCTTAAAAAACTTGGCCAAAATCCCCAAAGAGATGGGGTTTATATAGCCCCTATACAAAACTAGTCGTTAGGCTGAGTTGGCAGTCTGACAGACTGCCGGTCGACCGGTCCGGTCGACCGCCAACGGTCAAAAATGTGACCGTTGGGCAATAGCGGTCGACCGGCCCGGTCGACCGAAACATCCTGAGAGCAGAGCACTCAGACCCGGTCGACCGGCTCGGTCGACCGTCCACTGTGCCTAACAGACGTGCACGTCTGTGCACATCGGTCGACCGGCCCGGTCGACCGGCCCTTGGTGCGGTCGACCGGTCCGGTCGACCGACTTGGCCTGTCAGCCAGTCCTCAGTTCTGCACAGATACGGGATTTGAAAATAGGTCTTTTCACTCAATAAAAATCCCATAAATTCACAGTAAATCTAAAAAATAGTTTTAATCACAAAAAAAACTATTTTTCTAAAAATATGTTTTTCTAAAACTTGTTTTATCATTTTACTTTGATAACCAAACTTGTGATAAAAATTTCAAGACATATATCAATCATATCAATTCATTTTTGTGTCTTGCCAATTTTATCAAAAACAAAACTTGTATTTTATCAAACTAGAATTTTCCAAAACATTAATAGGATAGTCAAAATAAGTTTGTTTAAAAAATTAAGCATGCATGTATAGAATGAAGCAACTATACATATATCAATTTAAACTTGTTTTGATAAACTATTCATGAAAACCAAAACTCAATCATAAAACGTGTGTGATTTGTGCACTTGAGCATATCAACTAAACTAAGCTTTACAAATGGATCTAAAAACTCTATCTAAACTAGGATACCTAAGTCTTCTTGACGATCTTCATCTTCAAGTAGACTTGCTCCAAAATTCCGTGATTCTCCAAGTGCAAAGGTATGATCTTTAAGCTTTGGCACCGGAATCATCATGAATAGCTTCTAATCATCTTGTTGAAGCTAATCACCAACTAATATCCTGTTAATGATCTGAAACTTAGAAACACAAGAATATTAGTAAACATAACTACATGAGTGTTGATCATCATCAAAACTAGAGTGGAAGGCCATTGGGCCAACAATGTTATCACTTGACACCCGATACCTGACACTTGATATATGACACTTGACAATTGACATGTTATCACTTACTTGACATGCTATCACCTGATACTAATGCATTTGACCTGATATTGTGACACCTGACTAAATATTATTACACCTGACACCTGTATTATATTGCATATTCATGATTATCAATTTTACAGGGACTTGGCATGATTATTATACTGTTACCAGACCTCTGGTACTCCTGAACTCTTGTACTCTTGAACCCCTGTACTCCTGAATTCCTGCATCCCATGTATTCATGTCCCCTGCACTGTTACTCTGTTAATAGCACAGTTATACCGGCGTCCGGCAGAGCATGCCTGGTGTTGGGATGACGAGGATGTATCCCACGATCGTGCTAGCGTTCGACGGATCCTGAATGGAATTAAGTGTCACACGGAGCAAATTGTCACACTACGCACGTGGTGGGGGCCACCCTTGAATCTGTGGGGGCCACCTCTAGAATCCATCCCCCGCACATAGCAAAGTGCCACACATAGCAAAGTGCCACACCACACACGTGGCGGGGGCCACCTCTTGAATCTGTGGGGGTCGCCTCTTGAATCTGTGGGGCCACCTCCTGAATCAACCCTCAGAGCAAAGTGCCGCATGGAGCAAAGTGCCACACCACACACGTGGTGGGGGCCACCTCTTGAATCTACGGGGGCCACCTCTTGAATTTGTGGGGCTACTTCCTCTCTCATGCCTGTGCCGCCCGGTGTTAGCATGATAAGCATTTTCAGTGCATATTAACACCCACACATACTTGTGTAATAATAACGCCTAGAGCATATGTTATTTGGTCTCTCCCCTATTTGAATAATGGTACTCGAGTATTGGAGTTCAGATGAGTTCTACTGGAAGTGCAGGCTCCAGTGTGAACTGTCAGTGCTGTGGGACGCCGGTGGAAAAGGGAGAAGAATAACATAAGAATGTAACAACCAAACAGTAATAATATTAGGAACGTGTGATATTTGGTCTCTCCTTTGTTCGGGTCCTGGTACTCACATATCAGACCCGAGTAAGTTCTACTAGAGTGTGAATTTTAGTATGAACTATCAGTGATGTGCGGCGCTGGTAGGGAGGCGATTGAAATATCAAACGGTACTGATTATTATTATTGTATAACTTAAAATGCAATAGATTTATATTCTCCAGTTATAGTGATAAATCATTTAATCAGGTGGTATGCTCTGAGTTGACACCCTGCTTTATGACATATGATTTATGTGACACAATAATTACTACTGACACACTCAACTTCTGTTACTCTGAGAGTAACTCAAGTTGTATGAACTCAGATGATGGCGACATGAGATCTGTAGTATATAGATGAGGGTTTTCTTGTTTGGATTATCCTCTTGACGTATCAACCCCGTGAATCTATAATCTGAGCTTATACAACTAGTTTTTTTCATACTTGTATTTGTCGCATGTTTAATGTATTTATCGCATGTTTATTTGTACTTAAGCTCTCGACACTGTTTTCTATGCATGCTTTCTGATTCAGGCTTATCGATATACATGTATTTACTTAATTTCGGATTTACTGTCGTTCCTTTACTTTATGTTACTTGTCATTGTCTGTACCTGCATGCTTGAACCACATTACTTGATCATGCACACGTGTGACTGCCTGAGCACGCCAATTGGCTTTATCATATGTACTCGCGGGTTACATCTGACAACCCTGAATTTCATGTTCAGATCCTAGAGTCTAGACTAGGGTGGCCTTGCTGTAGCGGATTAGAGTGCGCAGCGGATCCTTCCGTGGCGACCAGAGTGCAGCAGAAACTTGGACATCGTTGTAGCTCTTCCTCCTAACTCTTCTTCTGATTGGCTCTCGGGGCCCCTCTTGCTGCTCGTGAGCACCTCTCAGCTTTTGTTATGTATATCTCTTCGCATTATGTACTTTTGTTTCTTCTGGTGATATAATATTCTTGTAATATTGTATCACTCTCTGTGATGACTATGTACTTGTATTTTTCTGTTGGAATGTATATTATCACTGTATTTCTGCACTCTGATTCTTACTTGTACTGATGCTTAGTGTATATACGTGAGGGTATTTCTGACTTGCGTATATACGTCGCAGTGACGTCTCCGTACCCGCGAAATCAGAGCGTCACATTTTCTCACACTTGTATCAACCAAGAGAGCCATAGTGGCACCTTAACTCTTAAACTAGAGGAATCTTGAGGAGATAGTTTATAGCCCTTCATTGGGGATTCAGCTACACTCATTGGTTATACGTTGTGTATTAGCTTATTATCTTTAGTTTGCATAAATAGTTTTTAATTCCACATTAGTTTTGCATTTGATTAGCTTGTCACATATTCACCCCCCATCTAATTGACCTACAAAGTCACCTTGTGTCCATGCATCAACTGCAATGACAGAGTCCTGATCAGTTCCAGGTTCTGATGGATCCTCTTGCAGGAATTTGGCCAAATGCAAAATGGTCAAGTAGAAGATCATTTTCTTTTGCCACCTCTTGAATTCAGTGCCATCGAATCTTCCTGGCTTCTCCATCTTCGGGTTAAGAAGTGGAGCAGGCACCAGTGTTTGAATTTGCATGTTTGATACCTTACTGGTACTGTCTTGATTAGTGCCAGACATCTTCTGCAATTTCAAGCAGAATAGAAGTCTGTTACTTCAAGAATCGTAATTGTCTTAAGAATGTTAAATGCAGGAATAGATCTAATAACTAATCACTGTCACTGATCTAATTGGTCAGGTTGGTGAATATCAGGTGAAAGGTTTTCCGTTCAATAGAACGTTCCTTAATTACAGAACCACCTTTCAATTACCTTTCTTGGTTAAACACCAATTAGACTAGTATTAGTAAGTCTCAATATACAGTAATATTTATGAGCATAAATATTTCAGTATAATCTCTGTAAAAAGAACGTTAGTTTAATTATATAGCAATTGGAGTGAGGTACGCATGTAGCGAATCTCTTTAAGATAATTACGTCCCCCGCTACGGTGCTATCAGGTTACTGGACGCTGGTATCTCTCAAGATACAACACTCATTCACGATTTTTAGATAGCACTACCAAATCACTGTAACCAAAGTGAATCACGGAATTTAATGCAGTTGAATGAAGACAAATTTTAGGAGAATATTTGTCTTAAATTTGGAAGATTATTCACTATAAAGAAAGAAGAGAGAGAGAGAGAAGAACCTATGTCTTAGGAAGACACGGATTCAAAAAACAAATTTGTATTTCAGAATCTGTTGAATTTCTTGTACTTCTTTCATACTAAATCTTATTTCAGATTTTTATTCCATAATCTGATCTTTCAGACCGAATTGAATAGGAGAGACTTCTGTTTTTTTCTGTATTCACATTGTGTTTAGAATGACTGAGGGAAGCGCTTTTTATAGTGCTCCCAAAAGTCCCGTTGGAGGAAACAGTGCGACGATTCTGTCAACCATCGCACTCGTTATTCTCAGACAGAACCGTTTCTAAACGGTTCTGTGTTAATGGACACAGAACCGTTTCTAAACAGTTTTATCCGCTGGACTCTGCTGTCGTGCAGATTCGGGTAGCGGAGCAGGTCGAGACCCGTTGTAGCATCACACCCGTGTGGCCCGGTTAAAAAAGAACCAGACCCAAACTACTACCACACCCACACCCACGCCCACGCCTGGACCCGAGCTCTAGTGCCGGCGCGTGGGTATGGTTTCCCCCAATCATGCGCAAAAACTCCAAGTACCCAAAGGGCACACCCTTTATTCCCATTTTTCTCTATTTAAACACTTCAAATTCCACTCATATCTAATGTGGGACAAAATGTTTTAGCAACCTTTTAGTCACCTTTAACTTTTGAATTAGGCTAACTTTTGACTTGAATATTTCATTCATTTGAAAACGGAATTGTACATGTGGATGTATCACGTTCATCCCTAATGGAAGGAGAACACATTCCAATCATTATCCGGTTGATTCTATCAACGGATCTCGCCTTAATCAGATCAAAGATTCACATAAAATTCTTCTTTTTCCTAACAACAAGAGCATGCTGCCCAAGGGTGACAAAGCTCGTCTCTCGGCGCAGACATGAATCAAGCAAGGAAGAGACAGAACCAATAAAGACATGCTCTCTTACTCCTAATATTGTTGGTTTACGGGAACCATAGTAATAATTGAATTCTTCCAACAGATTCCGCATCTTGAGAGCTTTCTCAAAGTAATTGTCCTGATTCATGTCTACGTCTGTACTGCATCACCCCTCGTAAAGATAAAGGCATGGTTCTGATTTTCAGGCTTGCTTTCCCCAAGCTTCAAGGGTCTAGGCAACCTGACATGATATATTTTAACCTCATTCTGCAACTGCTGAACATATTTGACAAGAATTGAGTAATGCTCCAATTCGTTTCTTTCCGTGTATAGTTCGTCAGCATAGGCCACGCGAAGCGCCACATTGTCCTTCATTAGATTCAAGATGTCTTTCTTCTCATTACATCGTGTGTGCGCGCTCCGAGAAGAGTTACAACTATGCGAAGAGTTACAGGGAGACGAGGGAGGGGGTTGAGATATGGAAAGAGGAGGGAAGAATCGGTTCGGGTTTGGGAAGGCAAGAAGGGAGAGGATTTTTTTGGGAGTGGGTGATGGAAGGAAGAAGAGGAAGAGATGCGGGGAGTTGAGAAGAAGAGGTGATTGCGAGAAGAGGAAGAGAGGACGAGAGGCGAGAGAAGAAGGCGGAGGTGAAACCCATTGGAGTTGATTGAGAGAGAGAGAGAGAGAGAGAGCTAGCTAGCTAGCTGGGAGAGGGAGAAAGTGTTTAAATAAAATTTAATTAGGATTTAATTAGATAACACGTGTTTTACATGTGTATTATAAGGGAAATTTTATCATTAAAAAACATGTGACAGTCAAGTAACAGAAGAGTAAATGGTGAATTGACGTAAGGTATTTTTTGAGAATTTGAAGGATAGTTTATGGTATAATTTTGGGAATTTGATAGATTGGATTTTTTTTAAGAAAACAATGATAATATGTAGTATTTTTGATTAAATTAGTCGAAAAAATAATGAGCTTCGTCTGGGAATGTCAACTCCGGACGAAGAAAAAATCGCCTCTGACAGCACGGAGCAACGCTGGCGGCGCGAAAGGCCCCGTCGCCGCTGCGATGACATGCAAGCGGTCAATTTTTGGAATGACTTTTGGAAGGGGTCGATTTGTAAAATTACTTATTACTAAAATTGATTTTTTTTGGAAAAATTGCCCTTAAAACAAGTGACGTTGCCGCAGCAACGGTTCCTGAGACAGCACTCGCCGGACCAGCTAACTTACGTGCTGTGTTGGTTACTCTGTAGGCGTGTGGACATGAATTCCTGCATTCCAACAACGAATGCAACCCGGGCCGTAGACTCCACAGAGAGACAACAACTGGGATCAGCCTATAAATATATAGGACGGGGGATAGAGGGAAGCGGAGAAAAAGTTAAAAAAAAAAAAGAAAAAAAGGGAAAAAAAGGGAAAAGGGAGAGTGATTCAATCAGAAAACTTGAGGGATTCAATCCCCAACCATGGATGCCGCCACCACCAGCAGCAGCTGCAGCTGGAGCTTTCCCCTCCCCTGCTCTCCTCCCAACTTCTCTCCATCCCCAAATCGACCCACATCTCTCCGTCTCCCCATCAAGAAGAACCACCGCCCCCTCTCATCTCCACCTCTCCTCGCTCGCCCCCACCTCCGATGCCACCGCCGCCTCTCGACGAGGTCCTCCGTCTCCTTCCCGCGAAACCTCGACGACTCCCGAGCGGCCTCGGGCTTCTTCGATAGGCTGCTATCCTTCTTGCCCGGCGGAAACTGGTGGAATCTCGAGCAGATTGGGGAGGAAGAAGAACAGAAGCGAGTCAATGTCGGTGCGCATGGAGTAGGAGAGGAGGAGGAGAAGAGGAGCTTCCCTATTATGGACGGGCTCGGCCGGATGTGGATGCTCGTGGCCAAAGATCGGTGGATCATCGCCATCGCATTCGCTTCCCTCTTCTTCGCATCGGTAATTTTGATGCAGATGAATTTCTTATTCATTGTGTAGATGGTTAACCTACATATGCAATTGAGAATGTGCTGTTTAAAGAAACCAATTTGAAAAACTTAAGCAACCCTAAACATAATGCACAGCATATGAAGATGATACTAAGTATTAAATCACGTTCAACCTGTGTTTGAGTTATTATATTGGTGACATTTGCTATTTGAAGGCAAGGCAGTCAGCAACCCATTTTCTTTAATGCAAAAGAGAAGCTCATTTTTACTTATAACTGTCCTGCTTTTACCTCACGTTTTCACTCTATGTAATTTGTAGCTTTCAGATATATCGATACCACATTTCTTGGCAGCATCAATCTTTTCTGCTCAGAGTGGTGAAAGCATCACATTCTACAGAAATGCAAAGCTCCTAATCTTGTTGTGCTTTTCATCCGGAATATGTAGGTTAGTACCTTGGATCATTCTTAATCATGTCTGTTTTTTTTCTTTGTTTCTTCTGAGAAAATACGATGGAGCTAATGCTCCAGCCATAAGCTATATACATAAAATAATAAAGAGTTTTATTACAAGCCCAGGCTAAGATTATCCAACGCAAAAAAACCAAGTCTAAACCATTCACCACCTTCTAACAACAGAGCAAAACAACACCAAAACTACAATCCAATCCCAAAAGCAGGACAAGAAGCACGATATTATCTTGCTCGTGCACATCCACCAGCCCCAACATCAACTCTACGATAAGGAGCAGCAACCACCAGAGAATCAGGCCCAACAGAACTGCTCACAGGTTTACTCATAGGAATACTAACTGCTGAGGCAGCATCAATACTCCTCAATCTCTACGTGCATAAGTAAGAACTGAGACATCCACCTTCTTTCTGGTGGGATATGCCAACTGACCTGCCCAATAATTAACAAGAAACAATATGGAATCAAGAAATGATAAAACATAATTAGTTTTATGGTTAAATATCCTCTCATTACGTTCAGTCCATAAAACCCAAACAAAAGCCATCATAAGCATATCCCAAAAAACACGACTTCTATATGAACCCTCTTCCTTCAACAATCCACCATGACCAAAGCGAACTAGGTTTATCTCTGATTCGTAAAGTCTCACGAAAAATATCCCAAATTAGTTTAAGAGCTAGACAATTAATAAAGAAATGAAGAGCTATCTCCTTATGCTTAGAACAAATCACACAGTTTCTTGACTCTAGTGTTCCTTTACCTGAGTTATCCACTGTGAATAATTTATCCTGGACCACAGACGAAACAAGAATCTTTGCTTTTAAAGGTGCTATATTTTGCCAAACAGTCTTACTCAAGCTACCTTAAAGTCCCTCATTGTTCAAAAATTTATAAAAAATTAAAAAAGAGCTTACAGTAAAAGCACCATCATCTTTCCATCTCCAAGTAACAATATCCTCATCAAACCAATGATATGAGTTAAGAAAGTATACCAAATCCACAAACAAGGAACATCTCAGTTGCAGGGTTAATCATGTCTGTTCTTTTGCGTATATGGATTCATCATCAACGAGACATTTAGTGCATAATGATATTATACTTATATCATGCTAGTGAAATAATGTGAGATTAGAATATTATGGTAACTCTTGACAACATTCTGTAGGAGATCCCACTATTGGATAGTTGATAGCATGAATAAGGCACACAGATACAAGGAGTAAGTATTCTTTTGGAAGATAAAAAAATAAATAAATAGTAATTTAGAGAAAATGGGAGATAAAATTAAATCTTTCTTTAAAGAAAACAGAACTCCGAAATCTATTGTTTTAATAGAAACAGAATATTGACAAGGTTCTGTTGGAAGGGAAAGGATTAGACTTGAAGAGGTCTTCCCTCTTAAAACTGGCAGCACGGTTTATCGTAATGGGTACTTTTGATATTTGTTTGGTAATGGCTAATTGGGTTTATATGCGGATGTATGGGGGATAAAATTATCATATATTCTAATTCGAGTAGGATTCTGTAACATAAATCCAAAGCCCAATCCACCTGTGATCATTCCATTTCAACATCTGTATCCTATCCTAATATGACCAGATATGGAGATGCCCATATTCACTCCCAAGGGGTAGGGACACGGATTCTACTCATACTTTCATCTTCATTTACGCTATAGGCTTACCCATACATCTTTTCAAGTGACTGATAGGTGATGCTTAGCATTTGAACTTGCAGAGGGATCCCAAATCTGCATTATTAAAAGATTAAAAAAAACCTCGCGCTTTTTGCTTTTTCTCCTGTAGGCAGTTGTGCAAATGGGTCGAGATCTGCTTCTGATTGCCACACTCATAATGTCCTCCAATAACTGTCATCCAACTCGTTTATGTAATTTGCACCTCAGAAAGAATTAATTATTATAAACACACACCACTTTCTGTAATCCTAGTTATTCATTAGTAACCAAAAGCTTCTCCATCAGGTTGTCAATATCTCAGAACTAAAATGAGGTTTGGTCATCAAAAGTCCAATATTAGTTGGGCTTTGCTGATGCTTGGTATCACACTACAATCCCCAAGTTGTGAAATTTCATTTATGCCGTCAGAATTAACTACTCCATAATAACTCTCATTTAGGTACATTAATCTTATATTAATTAAAATTTTGTGGCATCATGAATTGGTTCTATGATGTTCATAATTTTATATTTGATCATTTATTAAATTATTCAATGCTCATATCTTGCTGAGACCATTCTCTCCTTGAGATGTGTTAGATTTCTATGAGTTTTCTGAACTATCAATTTTTTATTTGATCACTGTTACTCTTGTTTTTGTCTTCATTCCCTTTTCTATATAACCATGAGAGGTCAAAGAAATCTGTAGAAATTCATCTTCATTTACTATTTATTGCCTTTTCATTTCGTGCATCTTTTGCTGGACCCAATTTTGTCAACTTACCAGGAAAACGTTTCATTCTGGTTCTGAAATGTAAGTCTTTTTAATGGTGAATTTAAGGTTCTGACATAATAGTTTGTTCATGTGATGTTCAGTGGCTTGCGAGGTTGCTGCTTTGGCATCGCAAATATGATATTGGTAATGCCTGGATAGCATTCCTAATATGTGTTTAGCTCTTCCTGAGTCCTCGCTCCCAATAGTCACTGAGTTTTTGAAATATTGATCATGCTAAATCTTGCAGATGAAGCGAATGAGAGAGAGGCTATACCATGCTCTCCTCTACCAGGTCAGAAGAGTATTTTTCTGGATGAAGTATCACCAATACAATTGATGATTCTGCAATTGTTAAATTGTTAAATTGTTCCATTTTTCTCACTGTGAATTCTTCATTTTTTATCTGCTCAACTCAGGACATGTCCTTTTTTGATGAAGAAACAGTTGGCGATTTAACGAGCAGACTTGGCGCAGACTGTCAGCAAGTATCACAAGTCATTGGATATGATCTTAATTTGATATGTCGCAATGTTCTTCAGGTCACATGTCATAGCAGAATGTTTATTATCTGGATATGATCTTAATTTGATATGTGCAATGTTCTTCAGGTTACTAGTCTTTGCAGTAATTTAATATTTTTCTAATATAGTTTCAACAGCTTTAGAAATACTCTTTTATGATTCCTTCCAGGGAACAGGTGCATTAATATACTTGTTTATCTTATCTTGGCCTCTCGCGTTGTCTACACTGGTGATATGCTCTGTCTTGGCAACAATAATGCTGATCTATGGCCGGTAAAATTCTCCAATGAATTACTTTATATTTCTGTTATTAGTTTGTCTCCTAGTCCTTTTCTAGTAGAGTTCATTTAGCACAGCTTACGACTTCATATAACATATTTGGGCTCATTTTCTCTATGTTGAACTCATTTGCGGCACTCCCTGTTTGCTTTTATATTTGTTAGTCGAGGTGGAGTTTGGTGGACAATGATGTCTCACATCTCAGTGGGAAATAGCCTGTTTGACTGGTCATGGGGCAGAAAGGAAAGAATAAATGTAGGATTAGTCCCATATCGAGCAGGGAGATAAACATATTATACATTTCTTTATTAATAAAACACCGTACTTTCTTAGTGCATCGATTTTTGCAGCATTGGTTCTTCATTCAGAATGCTTTGTGTGCCTTGAGAGAATCTTAAACCTAATTTAGCCATATAGTTTTATCCAAATGTAACTTATCAATTTCGATTATTATTGTTACAATTGTTCTTGTTGTCATTTGAACCAGCAAGCTCTGTTTGAAAGAGGAAATTTCACCTCTGGAGCTATGCTCCTTTGGCCTATTATTATAGGCACGAGTCAAATAACCATATGAACTAATCAAAAGCGTTGGGACTTTTGAGTTTTCAATTAATTCCTCACTTTGACCATCAGGTTGTCCACTATCTTCTAGGTCAAGAGCGGCTGTATAATGATTTTACAAACAGGGAAAACTCAATTCATATGAAAAATCAATTGAAGCATATGCTTTGAGAGATTTCTAGCACATCCTATACCCCATCTTATCAATTCATGTCAAATAATAGTATCCTTTTGATTCCTCTAGTTTTTGTTGGAATAACTAAAACATTACTTGTTATCCAACACCCCCCCCACCAACCCCAAAAAAAAAAAAAAAAGTCCGTTACTTTTACTGCTCTATGGTTTGAAAATATAGGTAGTTCTATATTTCCTCCCCACATATTTTAGTTTAGAAGCTATCTCCAGTAGGCAAAATAAGGCAGGTTTATAAGTATTTTTCTGTCCTTAGCTAGAAAGCAATTTTTTGTTTAGTTATGAGGCGGAAGTTTAACAGGTTACTTTCTAGGAGTGACATTATTTGGAAACAAGTAATTCTTTTTGTTTGACATTTTCTTAATGAACAGGTACACTAAAACAGCAGCGAAGTTAACTCAAGAGTTCACTGCATATTCTAATGAAGTAAGGTCATGTTTTTTGATTGGAGAACCTTAACATACTGGTTGTATGAATACATCATGGGTTTTCTGCTTGTGTCTGTTTAATTTAATCAGGTTTCACAAGAGACTTTATCTTTAATGAGGACAGTCCGAGTTTATGGAACAGAGAAACGTGAATATCAAAGGCAATATATCCTCTCTCTCTCTCTCTCTCTCTCTCATGCCTGCGTGTGCGTGCCGACAAACCCCACACCCCCCCTCCCCCCCGCGGGGGGGGGGGGGGGGGGATTGCTGAGACAAAGCAATATGTGATTGACACTTCTTATCACCTATATAACTGACATATAACTGATATTTATTAGTTTATACTGACATTATTGACAGATACCTAAAATGGCTGGAGAAATTGTTTGATATAAGCTTACGGCAAAGTTTTGCATATGGATATTGGAATCTAAGCTTCACCTTTCTCTATCACTCTACTCAGGTCTCTCTCTTTTGCTTTAAATTTTATAAATGATGTGATTGCTGACAATAACTTCTTTCAGAAATAAACATTATGAATTATGTGCTTTAGCTCTGAACCAGCCTTAAAACATGATCTTCGAATCATCTGTCTTGCAATATGTTATTAAATTGTACATGATTTCCTTTATGTAATCTTCTGTGCTGATCGGCAATATGCTATTAAATTATGCTGTTCTACGCTCATAATTTTATATCATCAAGAACTGTTTTCTGCCAAAGCAAAGATAACAAAGATGTTGATGATTATATTGATCTGTGTACAACAATTGCCTCGACTTATCTTTTCTTATCCCGGGACGATCAGCTTCTACAACTTAGAGAAAGATAATGCTGAACCATTACTTGTACAATTACTTGTACAGTAGGATGTTAAGTTCTATCTGTGTATTGATCTGAATCTGGTATTAGGTATGCTTAGCATAAGAAGCTATTAGAAGTCTAAATACATTTACAATAGGTCTTTCTTCATTGCCAAACCGAGGAAACTGTTGACGTAGTTGTTAAGGCATTTAAGTGAGTCCTTTTGGTAGTTCTTAATAGGGTCAAATAAAATGCAAGAACATTGTACATTAAGTTATGATGCTAGTTCCCATTCCTTCCATTCGTTAAGATAGTTCCCTTTCTTCTGATCTTTGGTAGGGATGTAAACGAATATAAATAATTCTATCCAAAACCAATTCCATATTCGTATTTTGACAGATATGGATATTTGAAATCTGTTTGTTTTAAATATGGTAGAGGTGTCCACATATCTGAATGGATAATCCTAAAGACCATTCAAAGGATGAATTCATATCCGAAAAATCTAAGAATATGTCTTCATGCATATAAAAAGTTTTTTCCTACCCTTTTCCCTATGATATAGATTAAAGTCTATTTAGTATTACTCTAATTTGGTCTGATATTGTTTCTTATTTTAATGTAGAAGGGACTAAAAATGAAGGTTGAACTCAATTTTCTTTCAAATCATTAGCTTATCTTCAATAGTACCAAATTAGTATCTATTTTCTCGGCCTGCATCCAAGATTACTTTTATCGATGTGGATATTGAGTTAACTATCTTCAATATCTGGATACTGGAGTACATCAATAACTCTATTCTGTGCCCACTACAAGGAAACACATAGGAGTATGGTAATACCCACATCCACTTGGTATGTGTCTGTTTATATTCCTACTCTGGTGGCAGCCAAAGTGCCAATTATTATTTACGGAGCTAAGAGAAGTTACTTGTTACTATTCCATGACTGTTGAGTTGCAGAAAGGACAATATCAGTAGTGGGAGCCTAAGGCGTAAACTCTGGTTTTTCAATGAATGTGATTAACTAGGATTACATGGAATTTAGGATGGTGATCACTGTGACACTGGAAAAAATATACATTTTATCACTACAGTGAATTAAGTCACTGAATACATATTGTTCATTTTATCACTGTTGGGACTGTTCTCAAATTAACTTGCATGCATGACATAGTTCAGACATCCTTGCCTGCATACTCATACTTTTGAGGTTATTAATGTATCACATCTCAACATGGCATAATCAATCCTTTTAATTCTTGCAAGTTATTAACCATGTTTCATTTTGGCTAAATAGATTAGTCCGCATACTATAGGTGCAATTAAATTCGTTTAAATTCTGATTTGCAATTTATTGCCCTTGTCTTGATTTTTATCTTTGAACTAGAAATGAAACTGTGAAGAGTTGAGAGAAAAAATGGCTTCACCCTAGATTGGGGTTGCCTCTATATAGATGAGCAATAAATAGAAAAATAAAAAATACCCTTACACATTCTAATACTCCCCTTCATACTAGAGCATATATAACTAATATGCCCAGCTTGTTACGAAGGCTAGAAATCAAACTTCCTAAACAAAGCCTTTTTAAACAAAAAATAAAAATTGAATTGCTAATATGATGCAACACTATCAAATCATAGATGTTGATGCTGAAGTTGTCAATCAAACCAAATTGAATCTGAGTCGAATTGTATACTTGTGCGAAGATCGTGCAAAACGTTAAATATTCATCATCGCCTTGGATATAATTAGGGTTTAGAGTTTCTCCAACTCAGTAGACATGAAAGTTTTAGAGATCCTCAAAGTCAATAATAGTGGAAGTTTTCAGAGATCCTCAATTTAGTAGAAAAAAGATTTTTTTTGGAGATCCTCAAACTAAATAGTAAAAACTGTCAAATCCAAGTAGAATCTGATCAAACAAAACATGTTGATATCTTCAGATTCTCAAAAGCTTAGGAAACAACTCTTAAATTAATAAAATCAGTGATGGGAATCGGATGACTCAGCTTTACTAGTATTTATTTAGATTTAGAGTTTAGATTTGAAGAAGATTTGATTTGATTTGGCATGATTTAGATTTTTATTTAATTTAGATTTGGATAAATTTTGTTAAGATTTAGAAATTAATTTGAGTTAAATTTGAGTAGATTTGATCCTATCTATAATTGCACGTGTGGTGCACGTTTTGTAGGCTATATATAGCCATGTAGTGACCTTTGAGAATTAATGACCATTTACTTAAAAATTGTTTCCCTATAAAAATTTTGTGTTGTTTGATTTAATCACATGAATTAATGAAATCAGACGGTGAAGCCGAGATCCGGGTTGCGATCCGTGATCATACCCAATCTCTAATTCCACTGTTCTTTCCTAATTCCACCAAATTCTCACTACAAACTCTAAACTCCCCTTCGTTCTACATCAATTTTGGTATCAGAGCTGAAATTTTTAAAAAAACTGTTCATTATCTCTCTCCAGATTCTCATTTGCAATCTATAGATCCATGCCATCGCTCCTGCCACAATGCCTCCACCTAATCATTCTTGTCGCATCACCGTCACTGCTTCCATCCCATGCCGTCCAGTCTTCAACCAAATCCTCGTCGTCGTCGCTGAGATCTCCACCCCGCCATGCCGATGAAGATTGCGTCGTCCTCAGTCATCCGATCTTCTCTATCCTTCCCTTTCATCTTCATGTTCTCAAAGAAATTTTTTGCCGTCTCCATCTTACCTTGTTACTACTATTGTATTCATCAAAGATAAATATTTTCAAGCCGGGAAGAATGATGAGAATCAAATGGCTTAGATTTACTAGTATTTATTTAGATTTAGATTTTAGATTTGAATTTAGATTTGATTTGATTTGGCATGATTTAGATTTTTATTTAATTTAGATTTAGATAAATTTTGTTACGATTTAGGAGTTAATTTAGATTAAATTTGAGTAGATTTGATTATATCAATAATTGCATGTGTGGTACATGTTTTGTAGGCTATATATAACAATGTAGTAGACTTTGAGAATTAATGATTATTTGCTCAAAAATTATTTTTCTATGAAAATTTTGTGTTATTTAATTTAATCTCATTGATTAATCGAATCAGACAGTGAAGCCGAGATCCGGGTTGTGATCCGTGATCATACCCAATCTTTAAGTCCACTGTTCTTCCTCAATTCTATCAAATTCTCATTACAAACCCTAAATTCCCCTTCGTCCTACATCAATCAGATTTTGATACACCAAGATATAACCAAAATAATTTTAGCCATCAGATTAACAACATTTTAGTCTGACAAATTTTCATCGTGAACAATAACAGTATTATAGCACTTTAAGTAGTCCCATATGAGATATGCATTGAGAATGTTTTTAGTATATAATAATTTCAATAAGCTTAAGAATTAATTGAAAGTACACCTAGAGGGGGGTGAATAGGTGTAATGCTAATTTAATGGTCAATAATGTGGAAATACAACAATTAATAAAATGAATGATGCAAATGGTCAGCTCAAATCAAGAAGTGAAGCCGAATTTTCTATGAAGGGCTCTAGAACTTCTCCTCTATATTCCTCTAGACAATGAGTTGAGGTGCTCAATTGTCTTCTTGGTTTAGAGAGTGAAAACCGACAAGTAAATATGATGTTAGAAATGAATAACAAGTGAAAATGAATGTAAAATACAAGTGTAAGCAATGCAAGTAGAGTAGAGCAAGAGAGAAAAGCAATCGCAAACACAAATTATTTTTTTCGAGGTTCGAGCACCAAGCTCTACGTCCCCGCCTTCACCTCGTGAAGGATTTCATTATCCACTAAGGATCTTTCCACAAAGGAGCCTTCACAAAGGAACTATGGTCTACACAAGATCAGAGTATATAATTTCAACTTTCAATCCTCTACACAAGAGGTAGCACAAAGCCAATGAGGTGTACAAGTTCTTGGTGACGATAAAAATCACAAACAATTTATGTTACAACTTTCTATAGTATTTGATGTGAGATGAAACTCAAGAAGTTTGTGAAAGAGAAAATCAGTTGAGATGAATTAATTTAAAAGCTGAAAACTTGCAGAAATTGGTTTGAAGTGAGCACTTGAAGAAAGAAAACTTGAAATCTTTTCTTTTGAATAAACTTGATTTTCAAATATTTTCCAAAAAAATTGTTGGTAATCTTCTACAAATGAACCCTATATATAGGCAAATGATAAAACACTGTTAGAAGAGCCTACCAGGTCATTAGGAGAGGATTACACCCAAAAAGAGCAAATATACCTGTTGGGAAAAAGTTAAAAAATAAAAATTTAAAAACTAGCCGTTACTGTAGCTTTGACAGAACTTCGGTCGACCGATAGTTCAAATAGTTTGAACTATCTGTTGACGTCAGTGGATTGCCCAGTCGACCGATCTCAACTGAGACCAAGCTAGTGACAGTCGGTCGACCGCTCGGCCGATCGCTAGGTTTACTGGTCGACCGGTCGGTCGCCCGACAAGCATGCATGACGTGCACATGTTAAGGCCATAAATGGTCCCGAGGTCCGGTCGACCGCACGATCGACCGACTTAGCGTAAAAACATAATTTTGGGTAATATTTGAATTTAAACTTAATTTAAATTTTTTTTATAATAGTTAGAAAAAAATATTTTGGCAATACATTGGCTTTGAGATACAAGATAGAAATAGGATATATAAATTTGGAAAAACATAGGACATGTATCAAACACCAAACCTTGTAACATACCAAAGTGAGAAAAACTAGATATTAAAACTCGTATTTTGAAAACTTATATTTTGTGTGTGACCTCTTGAGCATCAATTCTACACACTATACTTTAAATATTTTATTATCTTACAATTGTACTCTATGTCTTTAAGCAATCTTCAAGAGGGCTTCTACAAAATGTAAGTCTTGATCGTCTAAACTCAAACTCTTTTCTTGAGTGATCTTGAGACTAGATTACCTTCCTTTTGAGGAAAAATACACTAACAATGTTCTTAAAACCTGAAATACTTATTAACATATAAACTTGATTAGTACCGAATAATGTTATGTGGTTTGTAATCATCAAAATAAAACCGAAAAGTGTACCCTTGGACCAGCAATCTCCCCCTTTTTTATGATGATAAAACACATGAGTTATTGAGAATAGATAAATATAGAGAGCTTGGAAAGCTCCCCCTAAAATTATGCTTATCTATCACGTTCAATCATTTATGACTAAAGAATGTGACAATTTCAAAACAAGTCATCATATGCATATAGGTATAGATATGAAATATAAAAAACCATGCATAAACATACCAATCTCTATCTATGCCTCCAACCACCAGAAGGGTACGCAATAAGGCATACAAACATTAGAGGTAATAGCAAGTAGTAGCTAAATCATAAATCTCTAAGTTATAAATCTCTTCAATTACCAGTTAATCAATAAATCTCAAATACCAATAAAAATACAAAATGAAATAACTCATAAATCTTCTCCTCCCCTTTTGCCATAAATCAAAAAAGGACTCATAAACCAACTAAAACCACGAGATACCAATAAAATAAGCTTTGAAAGTGCCAATTTAAAGTAATCAACAAATCAAACATAAAAAAATAATTTGAAAAATTTATGGTTCCATAGTGCAAACATTCAATTCACCACAATATAAGAAATATCAAGTGGTTTAGTAAAATATTCGCTAATTGAAAATCGATAGAAACATAGTCAATTCAATATCTCTTTTCTCATAATGATCTCGAAGAAAGTGATATCTAATCTCTATGTGTTTGATTTGTCATATGAATGATACTAGTATTATCACAAAATATTGTAATATGGTTAAAGTGCAAATCATAATCAAGGAGAGTATGTTTCATTCAAAAGACTTATGCACAATAAGCCCCGACCGCAACATACTCCGTCTTGGCGGTTGAAAGGGCTACAAAATTTTGTTTCTTGGAAGACTACGAAATGAGATAATTTTCTAGAAATTAACAAGTTTCACTAGTGCTCTTCCTATCCACTCTGCAACAGGCATAGACGGCATCTGAAAAATTCATCATTGAGAATTGTTCGATTTTCGAATACCACAAGCTCATTCTAATAGTGCCCTTAAGATATCTAATAATGCGTTTTACGGCAATTAAGTGAGACTCTTTAGGACAAGATTGAAATCTAGCACATAGACAATGACATACACTAAATATAATAATATCCGCTTATTAACCGTCAAGTAGAGCAAACTATCAATCATACTACGATAGACTTTAATGTCAACATTTTTACCTTGTTCATTCTTATCAAGCTTAGTTGTGGTAGCCATGAGAGTCTTGCTAATCTTTGCATCTTCAAGTTCAAATTTCTTGATAAGCTCTCTTGTATACTTGGCTTAATTTATGAAAATCCCATCACCCTTTTACTTGATTTAGAGTCCAAGAAAGTAGTTAAGCTCTCCCATCATACTCATTTTGAACTCTTCATGCATGATTCAAAATTCTTATCAAGCTTTTCATTAGTAGATTCAAAAATGATATCATCAACATATATTTGCACAATTAAGATATCATTATCTACATGTTTTGTAAACAAGATAGTGTTAACTTTGCTTTTAATAAAACCATTTTCAACAAGAAAACTGCTAAGCCTTCATATCAAGCTCTTAGAGCTTATTTTAAACCATACAAAACCTTTTTAAGTTTAAAAATAAAATCCGGATGTGCAGGATCAACAAACCCCGTGGGTTATGCAACATACACTTCCTTTTCAATAAAATCATTCAAAAATGCACTTTTAACATCCATTTGAAAAAACTTAAAATCTTTAAAAGAAGCAAAATTAAGTGTCATCCATATGTTCTCAAGCCTTGCCACGGGTGTGAAGGTTTTCTCACAATCGATGCCTTCGATTTGGGTGTAACCTTGGGCCACTAACATAGCTTTATTCCTAATAACATTTTCTGACTCATCCAACTTATTCCTAAAAATCTATTTAGTACCAATGGTTGACCTATCATGGGGTCTAGGAACAAGGTGCCAAACTTGGTTTCTTGGTTTCGCTCAAATTGATTGAGCTCTTCTTACATTGCAAGCAACCAGTATGAGTCGCGTCTGGCTTCGAGAATGTTCTTGGGCAATATGAGAAACGGATACAAAATGACCATAAATATCATGGGCTTTGGAGTGAGTAGTTACCCTTTTGGATACATCACCAATGATGAGGTCCTTAGAATGGCTTGTAGCATATCTCCAATCCTTTGGAAGTGGCTGTGTTGGCTTCACTTCAACATCTTGGGCTTCTCCATTTGTATCATTCTTAGGCTTTTCTTTTTCATCTTGTGTCGATGAATCTTTCATAGAAACATTTTCAAAGTCTTCACCTAAAGAATTGATCTCTACAATATTTTTCACAAGAGAGTTAGATTCCTCAAACTTAACATGCATAGACTCTTTAATAGTCAATGTTGACCTATTGAAAACTCTATAAGCTTTACTAGTATTTGAGTATCCAACAAAAGTAGCCTCAAAAGATTTTGGATCAAACTTGCTTAAATTACGTTTGGTATTCAAACAAAACATTTGCAACCAAAGACTTTAAAATAAGAAACATTTGATTTTCTCAAATAGTAAATCTCAAAGGGAAGTTTTATTTGAATTTTTACAAAAATAAATTCGATTTTCAATGTAACATGAAGCGTTTATGGTCTCGGTCCATAAATATTGAGAGAGTATGTATTCACTAATCATTTTTCTTTCAACGACTCCATTTTGTTGTGGAGTTCTGAGACAAGATAATTCATGTTTAATTTTATTTTCTTCACAATAGGTGATAAAAGAATGGTTGATGAATTCACCATCTCTATCACTCTTTATGCGTAAAATAGGAAAATCTTTTTCTTTTTAACTCTTTTTCTAAAATATGAAAACGCGAAAAAGCTTCATTTTTATGTTTTAAAAAGAAAACACACGTGAATCTAGAGAAATTATCAACTAAAACAAAAACAAAATGATTACCGTTAAGACTTTTGGTTTTAGTTGGGCCAAACAAATCCATGTGGATTAACTCTAAAAGTCTAGTTGTCATGATATTCTTGATTGTTTTGAAAGAGAACTTAGTTAGTTTCTCAAGTTGACACGCATCACAAATCGGTCCTTTTCAAACTTCAAGTAAGGAATACCTTTAACCAAATCTTTAGAATTAGTTCGGGATAAGTGGTTAAACGAAACATGGCATAGTCTCCTATGCCATAACCAAGAATCTTCATTAAAAGCATTCAAACAAGTGGCATTGATCATATAAACATTGTTTTCATGAAAATCGAAAAGAACACAAGTATTTATTTTCTTATCTAAAATGTCACAAGAGAAATCATTAAAAATAATTTTGAAACCTTTATCACAAAGTTGCTAATGCTCAAAAGATTATGCTTAATATCTTCAATCAAAACAACATTCTCAATTAAAGGAGATGAGCTAATCTTGATATTATTTATACCAATGATGTTGCCCTTTGAATCATCCCCAAAGGTGCAGTGCCACCTTCATGATACCTTGATAGCGTTGCAAAGTTATTAATATCCCAAGTCATGTGCCTTGAGCAACCACTATCAAGGTACCACCTTTCCCTATGTCTTGGAGCCTTGGTATGTACCTACATTCAGCAATAAGTTTGTGAATTTTGGTACTCAAACTTTCTTGGGTCCTAAAGTGTTAGTTTTCCGAACCCAAACATGATCATTTGAAGCATTTATGCGATCATAGCAAAACTTGGTCATGTTACCTTTTCGGTCACAATAGGTGCATGACACCTTGCCATAAAGAATGCGTGATGTGTATAGGCATGATGAGCATGTGAAACATGAGCATGTTTAGTGTGTGGCATGATGTGAATGAGATCGTGTGTGAGCATGTGAAGCATATGAAACATGATGTTTCCTTTGAGTTTACCTTTTTGGAAACATAGCCTCTAATCTAGCCCTTATCAAATTCACAATTTTTTAAATATTACTCAAAGTGCTAATTTTGATTTTCAAAGTGAAAATCTCATTTTCATCAATAATAAAAAATTTAGCCTTACAAGAAACTTTGTGTGCATCAAATTCTTTTGTGTGTTTTGGAGTGTGGAAGATAAAACCTCTTGTTCTTTGAAAAGTATAACTATTTGATTTTGAAGAAGTTCATTTTCTTTTTTCATTTTCAAATATTTCTTTTTGAGAAAATCATAGTTGTTAGACAACTCTTCAAAAGCTTCACCCAATTCATCCATAGAAAGTTCACATTCATCAAGTTAAGATTCGGATGTTATCTTGGGCGTGTTCTCATTTGCCATGAAACACACATGGGCCGTGTCAACCTCCTCTTCGGATTCACTCTTTGAATCTCATGTTGCCTTTAAAGCTTTCTTCTTATATGGCTTCATGAAGGTTGTGGGCTTTGCTTTGTTCTCCGGGCAATTGGCAATAACATGTCCGGGTTTCTAACAATTGTGGCAAAGAATCTTCTTGTCCTCCTTACCTTGCCTTCTTCTCCGGTTGTTGAATTTGGTCTTGTTGTACATTCTCCTTACATTCTTAACTAGAAGGAAGATCTTCATCATCAACTTCTTCATCATCTTCATCGGAAATGATAGTAGTGGATTTGAAGGCTAGCATCTTCTTTTGTGGTGCCTTCTCTTCTCTTACTTTTCTCTTCATCTCAGGGTATTGAGATTGCCAATAAGACCAATGAGCTCCATCTCTTCTGTCATTGAACTCCTTCAAAGTTATGACTTTCACTTCCCTATGATGGTGGAAGAGCTCGAATGATTTTCCTCACCTTTTGGTCATTGTTAATTCCATCACCTAAAGAAGTAAGACTATTGGAGATTCTAGTAAACTTGATAATCATGTCATCAATTGATTCATCTTCATTCATAGCAAAATTTTCATATTGGGAACACAAGAGATCAATTTTAGCTCTCTTGACTTGTGATGTCCCCTCGTGCGTGACAACCAAGTGTGATCAAATCTCATGGGCGAATTTACAATGAATTACCCTAGCAATGTCATCATCATTCAAGGCTTGAAGTAATGCATAGTGAGCTTTTGCATTGGCATCAAATTCCTTAGGGGCAATTTCGGACCATGTGTCCTCACACCATTGGGTACATTAAATGGTTTAGTCACCACCTTTGCAACCCGACTTCCTAAGGATTGCAAGAAAACAGTTATCTTAACTTTGGGAAAGTTAAGGCCATCAAACTTGGGTGTGAATAAAAAAATAAGTGATTAGCTAGTGGATCTCTCTAAGGTGGTTAAATGAAAAACTAGAGTACAAGACTCTGATACCAATTAAAAGATTACCAAGAGGGGGTGAATAGGTGCAATGCTAATCTAATAGCCAATAATGCGGAAATGCAACAATTAATAAAATGAATGATGCAAACGGTCAACTCAAATCAAGAAGTGAAGCCTGATTCTCTATGAAGGGCTCTAAAACTTCTCCTCTATATTCCTCTAAACTATGAGTCGAGGTGCTCAATTGCCTTCTTGATTTAGAGAGTGAAAACCAACAAGTAAATATGATGTTAGAAATGAATAGCAAGTGAAAATGAATGTAAAATACAAGTGTAAGCAATGTAAGTAGAGTAGAGCAAGAGAGAAAAACAATCGCAAACACAAATGATTTGTTTCGAGGTTCGAGCACCAAGCTTTACGTCCCCGCCTTCACCGCATTAAGAATTTCACTATTCACTAAGAATCTTTCACAAAGGAGCCTCCGCAAAGGAACTATGATCTACACAAGACCGTAGTACACAACTCCAACTCTCAATCCTCTACACAAGAGGTAGCACAAAGCCAATGAGATGTACAAGCTCTTGGTGACGACAAAGATCACAAATAATCCCTTTTACAACTTCTTATAGTATTTGATGTGAGATGAAACTCAAGAAGTTTGTGAAAGAGAAAATCAGTTGAGATGAATCAATTTAAGAGATGAAAACTTGCAGAAATTGGTTTTAATTCAGAGCACTTGAAGTAAGAAAAATTGAAATCTTTTCTTTTGAATAAACTTGATTTTCAAATATTTTTCAAATAAATGTTGGTAATCCTCTACAAATGAACCCTATATATAGGTAAATGATAAAACACTGTTAGAAGCACGGTTCAAAGACTCGGCCGAGTCGGAGACTAGTCGGCCGAGTCGTATCCGTCTCGGCCCGCTCCGAGACGAGTCCAAGTCACGAGTCGGTCGACTCAACTCAAAGGAGACTGACTAGGCTGAGAATCGGAGTTGACTCGGTCGACTCGGCATTATGATGATAATTTTGTGCCTCATCGCAATTCAATGTGGAAATAACTACAGTAGCATGCATTAATGAATGTAGTTTGTTCAATTTACTATATTGTGCATATATTTTGATATGCTTCTACTGACGACGCGTATATTTATACTTTCGCTTTATGTTTAGTATGCTAGGTGATATATTTTAGACATGTGATACATGAATGTGGATGTCTACATTTTTTAAGATTTGTCATGATTTTTTCAGAATTTTTTTAGCTTTCTATGTAGCGTTTTGCACGCATCGTCCGATACCGATCCGAGTCACCGAGACCGATCCGTCTCCGTGCCCGACGAGTCGGCGGCCGAGACCGCGACTGTGAACCATGGTTAGAAGAGCCTATCAGGTCGTCAGGAGAGAGATTAGACCCAAAAAGAGCAAATATATCCGTTAGGAAAAAGTTAAAAAATAGATTTTAAAAACTAGCCGTTACTGTAGTTTTGACAGAACTTTGGTCGACTGGCCCGTCGACCGGTCGTTCAAATAGTTTGAATTATTCGTTGATGTCGGTCGACCGCTAGGTTTGTCGGTCGACCGGTCGGTCGCCCGACAAACATGCACGACATGCATATGCTAGGGCCATAAATGGCCCTCAGGTCCGGTCGACCGACCTAGCCTAAAAAAATAGTTTTGGGTAAAATTTGAATTTAAACTTATTTTTAAATATTTATAATAGTTAGAAAAAAAATGTTTTGGCAATACATAGATTTTGGGACACATGATAGAAATAGGATATATAAATTTGAAAAAACATATGACATGTATCAAACACCAAACATTGTAACATACCAAAGTGAGAAAAACTAGATATTAAAAGCCCTATTTTGAAACTTGTATTTTGTGTGTGTAACCTCTTGAGTATCAATTCTACACACTATATTTTAAACATTTTATTATTTTACAATTGTACTTTATGTCTTTAAGTAATCTTCAATAGGGCTTCTACAAAATGTGAGCTTTGATCGTCCAAACTCGAACCCTTCGCTTGAGTGATCTTGAGACTAGATTACTTTATTTTTGATGAAGAATACACCAACAATGTTCTTAGAACCTGAAATATTTTTGAACACAAATTTGATTAGTACCGAATAATGTCATGTAGTTTGTAATCATCAAAATAAAATAGGAGAGTGTACCCTTGGGTCAACATTAATCATAGCTAGCATTTTTTAGAGAGGAATCGTGAAAAAGATACCCAGGGCGTGACAAATGGTATTAGAGCTAACACCAGCCAGAAATATGTGAAGCAAAGTGCCACACGGAGCAAAGTGTTACACAGAGTAAAGTGCGATACTACACATGGATGTAGTGTTGGAGCCACCTCTTGAATACGTGGGAGCCACCTCTAGTCTCACATCGCTTGGTGAAGTGTTAGTATGGCGAGAACACCATACCCTAAACATGGCGAGTATGTAACACCCTAAGTTAACCGAAGTTTCACATAAAATTGCATTGAAAATATCTCTAGTATATAATAGTTCCAATGAACTCAAGAATTAATTATAGTTAGTATTTTTTTGAGGGATGAACCGTGAAAAAATATACTCGGGGCGTGATAGGTACTGTTCACGTGAACATTATTATTTTTTTATTTATTTTTATAGATCGGAATTGAGATCACATTAGATTAAAAAAGAAAAAGAAGATAAGAAGAAGAAGAGATGGAGGTTTGATGAAGAGAAGTAAGAGATAGTGTAGATAGTTGGTGTCAAGTCCAACCACAAAAGAGATATTAGACATGATCCTTCTTTAACGAATGCCTAAGATATCTTCCATTCTTTTGAATCTATGCAAGTCTATTTGACCTTCATGTCGCTAAAAGGGAAATCAAATACAAATTTGACCTCCACATCGTAAAAAGGGATCAAACTCAAACATTGGCCTCTATCACTAAAAAGGACACAAATGCAAATATCATTTGATCCATGAAATTTCTATTATCTATGTAAATTAGGGGTATGCCCCCCGTAAAGCCATGTAAAATGAGAAAATCTTGAACAAAACTTGTATTTTCTCCAATTATGTATTATTTTTGTGCTAATTATCTTTGGTCTCTTAATCGGAGGTTTCTCTTCGAAATGGTGTAATTAACAATAAAGTTTCACCTGTATTAGAAGAGATGAACCCTAATTTAAAAAAAATGAAACCTTGTCGAATTTGATCAGATAAATTAAACAAATCTCAATTATTTCATCTCAAATCGAGAGGATAATTTTGATCCTACAATCACTTAAGGCAATTAACATTCAAATGTTTGGTCTCTTTCTCCCAAACATCAGATGCAGTTGTAAATGGTTTCTTAAACATATCACATGCAAAATGTAATACATCAATCTAGTTTCATTGATATAAGGTCCTCCAAAAAGCTGAAGAGTTAGAAGCTAGGCTCTTGCACAAGTCTGTAATCCAATGTTGGAAAATAATAATAGCATAAAGCGTAACACTCCAACTCCTAATAGCTAATAGCGTAATATGAAGCGTAAGCTACATAGATTTTTATATTTTATTTAAAATATATAAACCATTTCTAAATAAAGATAATAAATAAGCAAAGTATTCTAAAAAAATTAAATAATTTATAAACCATAACCACACATATTTTTATATATATAACAACATTAAAATCATACCACAAATATAAAAATAGAAAAAAAACAGTCTATGAACTAGTACTAATCCATAATAACCAAAACCCAATAAAGCATCCAACATGCAACATAAATAATACAATAAAAACCCATGTACGGTACATCAATGTTTGCTGTGATGTGGAAGTTGTAAAGTGATCAATGAGGTTTCGTAATTGGGCTCACCAGTGTCCATTGAGGCTTATTGGTATTGACTAATGCTAAAAAAAATCTAGCTGTCAAAGATCAAGATCGCTTGGTAGAAGTTTAGGACTCGTCATCAAAGATTAGGACTGTTTCATTGTCATCTCTCACCACTGGAGACCAGGTTTCATCGCTTGAGAGAAATGAAAGCGCTAACTTGTTGATTTGGGTGTCTTAAGAAAGCCCCTCCTACCACCCACTTAAGTAATAAGAAACATATCGTAGTACGCTACAGAAAAGCATACATAGCATATGCTATTTTAGAATGGTAGGTAGCTATATTGTTTATTAGCTATTTTAGAGCGTTACACAACATATAAGAAGGCTTTGCTACAAAGCTAGCTCTTTTCAACATTTGTCTAAAAATAAAATCCCATAATGCTGGAGTGCATCCTTAGTCCTCCAACATTGAAATAACTTGACCTTTTAGACCCCATAATACTAGGCTTTTTTGTAATTGTAGGATGAAAGGCGCTAAAAGAAGGATTTTTTTTGCTGATTAGAGAAAGAAAAGCCAAGCAGTTGAGCTCACAGAGCCATGGAAGACTATTACAGTATAATGAGGCTTCCAATGAGAATTATATGACTAAGCTCTAAGTTTCTGCAATGCAGGTAAATTAAAGCAGTCAAACAAATTGTTGCAACCAGAGGTTTCATATGTTGAAAAAAGATTAACAGCAACAAAAAGTAATAAAAGAAGAAAAAGGAAAAAGAATATTAGGAGTCGAAGAGGAAAAGGTGCACCAATGTAACACACAAGAGAATTCTGAAAATCTGTCGCTACGTCTCTTGCAACAACCTTTGGTCCATTAATTTAGACAAAGATTGGATGGTATTCAGCTTTCAAAATTGTGGGGCCCTCTCTTGACTTGCAAACAAAGTGAATGACCCTATTTGCATGAACTTTGTCAGTAACTGTTTTTTTTCACAGCAATGATGGCGGGATCCATATATATATATTTATATGGATCCTTGCCATTCAGCTTTTCTGTAATCGATATATATATATATATATATATATATATATATATATATATATATATATATATATATATATATATATATATATATATATATATATAGTGAGTAGATCCTCTAAGAACGGTTCTCACGAATTCCTGTGAGAACTTTCAAGTGAGCCGTCGGATCTGATAGAGATCTGGTTTTATTTGATTTGATCTATCAGATCCGACAACCCACGTGAAAGTTCTCACATGAATCCGTGAGAACCGTTCTTAGAGGATCAGCTCCCATATATATATATATATATATATATATATATATATATATATATATATATATATATATGGATCCTTGCCATTCAGCTTTTCTGTAATCGACCTTTACAAGAACTAGTCAGCTGGTTTTGCAAATAAAACTTTCAAACTGATAACCTGCATTGGAAGCATGAAACCAAGCTAGAAAGATGTAAAATACGCTCATGGCTTCTTCACCTTTGAATTGTCTTATAAATTCAGTAAATCTGCATAAATCACTACCCTTCCATTTTTCCTCCATCACGCCCACCCGGTCTTTTCTCACTGCGATAGAGTCAACCATTTGACCACCTGATCTCTCTGCATCTTCGGGCCTGTTTGGTTAAGGGTGGAAGTGAGGAAGTGAAGAAGTGAGGAAGTGGTAATAGTTCCCTTTGGAACTTGAGAATTGGTTAGTAAGTTTTTTGGTATTTGGTTGTTGTTGGGAAGTGTGGTTTGAAAAATGTTATGTCTTTTCCGGTGTTTGGATGGTAATGTGGAAGTGGAAGTGGAAAAGTTGACCACAAAGTTGACCGCAAAATAATATTAAAATAAAAATTAATTAAGAAAAATAAAAATTGGACTGTAATTAGAATGCAAGTGAGATTTATATGAGTAAAAAATTAACTGTTTTGTGCTACAACTTATTACAAATGAGATTTACATGACCACAAAATTAACTGTAGCACACTGGAAGTGAGGAAAAGGTTGTGTAAAAGAGAAAAGAGAAAAGGAAAAGACCTTTTTCCATTTTCCTTTTCCGGTGTTTGGATGAACAGCAGAAATGGGAAAAGACACTTCCCACTTCCTCACTTCCACCCAATTCCTTGAATCCAAACAGCCCCTTCATGTAGGTTGATAGGATATCAAACTTGGGGATATAATCACATATGAATGCATACTAATGCAAGCACACGTGCGCGTGCACGTGCATGTTAGTAAACACATATGCTGAACCTGTGACTGTGAAGGATGATTGTTAGTGCGCCTGGTCACACTATTCTAAACACATTGTGTATAAACCCTCCAATTCTCATGCACAAATTTTGGCATATCAATTTAGTCTAATGCATATTTCTTTCATCAAATAGTTAACAATAGCTAAATCTTATAAATGCTGCTTCCTTTCACTAGGAAATATGTCCTACATAATAGATTCTTCATTTATATTCAAAAACTATTGTTCCTCGAGGACAGACAGTTGATCCACCTCTCTGTAATCTACTATACTTGTGACTGCTTTTCAATGGAAACATAAAAAAAAAAAATGTGAATTTCATGTAAATCTGTATCTGCATGCTTCCTGGTAATAGATTTAGCATTTAGTTATTAATCTTGTTATTACATTTTGGCAAATAATTCTGTAGGTTATCGCTGTGCTAATTGGAGGAATTTCTATTCTGTCTGGTCGTATAACAGCAGAGCAACTTACAAAGTTTGTTATGTACACTGAGTGGTTGATATATTCAACATGGAGGGTGGGAGATAATTGGTCCTCACTGATGAAGTCTATTGGAGCTAGTGAGAAAGTGTTCCAGTTGATGGACCTCCTGCCTAGCAAACAATTCGTATCAGAAGGCAGGGAAACTGCATAACTCACAACATAGAAATTCTGGAGCTATCTGGTTCAATATCCAGCTTTCTTAATATGCTTGTAGCATCACATGACATATATTGTGCTGTATTTTTTATTATATTTGTGTCACTTGCCTGATTTTAGCACTTGTTTCTATGGCTTTACAGTACAATGAAAATGTTACATATCTCGAGACATTTCTCCATGTAAGATGACTCCATTTCTCCAGATGCAGTTAATTAATGTTATCTGCAGATAGAGGAAAACAAATGTCACAAATGAGATGGATTTCTTCTGTACCAGTAGCTTGGTTCACAATATTGGTGTCACATTTGATTCTGTAGTTCTCCATCAAGTCAGCTATCACATTGGGAGGCTATTAGAAGTCAAATCTGAAAAGTGGTATCAAAGACATTCCAAGCAGATTGTTGGCCCCCTTAGTAAGATGACAATCTGGTTACTGATGGGAGATGTTAGTAGGGATGTAAACCCTAAAATGGTTTTCATTATTTTGCTGATCAGAATCTTATTCGAGGTCCAAGCCATGTCTTTGAATATTTTCAATGATATAGCATGTTTCTGGGTCTTACCATTAGAAGAGCTGACCAAACCCTCTGATTCCTAGTAATAACAATAGGGCAACAGTTTATGGAGAAAGGAAGGCCTTGACATTGCCGACAATAACATTGGAATTGCATTGAACTACTAGCCTCTTTCTTGATTTCTGATTTCCCTCTAGGACACATCTCATGTTCAATATTAGGTCAACTGTCATCACCATACTGATCCATGGTCTTTTCTCATTAGAATTGGGTCTGGAAGAGATCCTACGCAAAAGTTGACAAGGTTCCATGATGAAGATTGACGAAATTTATGACTGTTTTTTATATGCATGTCAACTGTCTAAATATGGAACATTAAATAGTAGTGTAATCGATAACCGTAAACTGCCCGGACACAGTTTGCAATGGGCTTTATTAGTACCACCAGTTTTCCTCATCCCCTCAATGTGCTCTAGAAGCAAGTTGTTCAGTTTCACAGATACATATGAGAACTTCTGCTTGGGTCCAAACAAAAGCTGACTGACTAAGCCCAATTCAAACCTGAGGGTAAAGTAGATATGATGGCTTTTGCAAGAGCATACAGTTCTGACTAGGCAATTTGTTTATGACATTTAACATGGCAAATTGGCAGATCAAGAGGTTTGACCTAAGAGTTCATAAAACTTGGAGATCATCTTTCCATTTGTGCCCATTACATGGATATGATCTTTTATTTATTTATTTTTAAAAATTTCTCTATGGTATTAGGCTTAGTTTTTATCAATAAAAGAACCCCTTGTTAATAGATGAGACAAGCACTTTGAGAATGATCTTCTTTGATGGCTTTGAAGCTATCCAAACCATGATTCTGATTTAGCTTTTCTATCTTTACTTATCATAGCCGCTCCCCATGAAAAAAAAACTTCCCTTGATCTCATTAAAAATTTTCTCCATATTTTTCTAAGTATTTGCATGTATCTTCTATTCCTTTGAAAGGAAATATGTTTCCTTTTAGTTGATGTCATTTTTAAACAAATATTTTTCTAAATGTCTGTTCTATTATCTATTTCAATGTCTCCTAAATGCTTTGTTATTAATTCACAACAGGACGGAAATTGCAAAAGTTGGTGGGGAACATTGACTTTGTCAATGTGTCATTTCATTACCCTTCAAGAAAGATGGTATGCTTATGTGTCTTTGGTGTCTCCTTCATTTCATATAAGTTCTTAGTACATTGTGTTCAGATATTTTATGTTGTCTATTTCTTGAAATTTTCTTTTCCTCTTATTTCATTCTGAAATGAGACTGAATACAAGAAATCTGAGATAGTATTATGAATTGGTTTGATGAAGCATAGACAATGCACAACACCTCAGTCCTCAGGGATATATAAAGCGGTGTGGTGGGGGATGGTCATGGGTTTAGCTTTCTGTTGGCCTTTTATTTTCATGTCTTCAGATATAGAAGTGCCTCACTAAGGCAGAGACAATATGGGAATATGATAGTTTTAGAGAGTTAGTAGTGGAATGTGGAAGTCCAAAAGGTAATTTGAATCTTATCAGGAGTTACAAAATTGCACGAACTAGGTAAATTTTGAGAAATATAAGTTAGCAATGAAGGAAGCTAAGAAAGTGGTTAATGAGGCTAAATCCAAAGCTTATGAGAATTTATGAGAGCTAAAAACAAAAACACGAGAGAAATACATATAAGCTTGCTAAGATGAGAAAAAAAAAATCTAGGTAATGTTAGATGTATTAAGTTTTCAGAGTGAAATCAGGAAGTATTGGTAAAGGGTAATGAAATTACGGAAAAATAGAGGAGTTATTTTCATAAATTATGTATTGTGAATCACATGGTAGAACCTAATATAAAAACAAATACTCCAGTCAGTGTTGGAACTGTAAGTATATTTGAAAAATTAGGTTAGCAAAGTTAATGCTGCTCTAAAGAAGATGAATCGGCAGAACTGTAAGACCAGATGATATATGATATTTATTAAGGTTTGGAAGTGTTTAGGAGATATGTGCTTAGTATGGGAAACTAAGTTATTTAATAAAATTATAAATCCTAGGAAATACCAGATGAATGGAGGACTAACACTAAAGTATCTATGTGTAAAATAAAAGTGATATACAAAGTTGCTTAAACTGTTGTGGGGTCAAGGTAATGAGCCATACAATGAAACTTAGGATAGAGTAATTAAGCAATGACTAAGAAAAAAATACATCTATTTCTCAAAATCAATTTGGTTTTATGCTTGGGAGGTCAACAGCAAAAGCTACTTACTAAGGCGATTGATGAAGGATGCTGTAAAGAAAGAGCCTACATATGATTTTCATTGATTTGGAAAGAAACTTATGATAAGGCCCTTAGGGAGGTACAATGGTGGGTTTTAGAAAAGATAGAAGTAGCTAATAAGTATATTGATGTGATTAATGATATGTATGATGGAGCAATACTTACGAACTATTGGAGGAGAGATTGAGCCATTCCCTGCTAGTGTAGGCTTACACCAAAAATAAAAAATTAATTCTTCTTTTTTGTTTTAGTGATGGATGAACTTACCAGGCGTATTCAGGATGAAGTCCCATTATGCATATTGTTTGCTAATGCAAAAACAAGTACTAAACTAGAAAGATAGAAAATTTGGAATCTAAAAGATTTAAAATTAAACAACAATAGAATATATGGAATGTAGCTTTAGCAACATGGTGAGAACAAATGAAAGTATATTACGGATTAATGGTTAAGTAATACCTTAGGGTGCTTAATTTTGTTATATGAGATCAATCATTCTTCAAGATAGCGAGGAAGATATGATTTGTTAAGATTAGTTATTAGTAATGGGTTATTGAGTTGTTACCCATATACCCACCTTGTCTTCTATATATACCGTGTACCTTCTCTTATGTGAATGAATCAATTCAATTTTAGGATTTTCTATTTCTCAATATGGTATCAGAGCCATCCCTCTTCCATCATCACTTTCTTAAAAACCCTAACCACCACTAAAACCCTTGCCGTCACAAAAAATCCTAATTCTAGCGATCAACATCTACTTCATCTCTTCTTCTTATCTTCCTTTTCTTTTCTTTTCTTCTTTTAGATCTAATGTGGTCTTGAATTTAGATCTCTAAAAAAGTTTTACTGTTCATATGTACAGTATCGCGGCGGTACTGTACATCGTGAACAGTACCGTGGGTACTATTCATCCAAAAAAAAGTCTCTCCTTCGATTTTCAAAACCCTAGCCGTCATCAAATGTCACCTCATTTACTGTCTTTCGTCATTAACTTTTATTGATGTTAAATCATCAGATGATATTGTTGGATACTTTTGTTACTCTTGCCGATCTCTATTGCTACTAATCGATTCTATATTTACCGCGGTATCTATTACTACTGAGTTTGAGGATCTCTCAAAATCTCTCCTACTGAGTTTGAGGATCTCTCAAAACTTCTCCTTCCACTGAGTTTAGGAAACTTTAAAATCCTATTTGTATCAAAAACGGTGATGGATATTAGCTTTTTGCATGGAGATTTGGTTTAATTGGCAACTTCAGCGTCGACATCGAAGATTCAGCACTGTGGCATAAGATTATCAATTTCGTATTTGTTTCTTAATTTTTGTCTAGAAAAACTTTATTTAGAAGATGTTTTCTAATCTATATAACAAGCTGGACATGTTAGATCTCTATACTTCAGCTTGAGAGGGAGTGTTAAGATTAATTATTAGTATTGGATTATTAGGTTATTGGGTTGTACCCATATACCCACCTTGTCTTCTATATATACCTTATACCTTCTCTTATATGAATGAATCAATTCAATTCTAGGATTTTCTATTTCTCAATATGATTCATAGAATCAAAGCGCGTAAAAGCGGAGAAGTGTCTTTGATGTTTTTATGTGATCGTAGGATATCTATAAAATTGAAGAAAACTTTATAGAATGAATGGATATAAGAAATGTTATACTCTATGGTTCAGAATAATGGGTAATTAAGAAATATCATGTTCAAAAAATGAGTAGGAAAAATGATAAATGTTGAGATGAATGTCTCTGTACTAAGCGATAGGATAAGAAAAGCTGGCATACATAGAAAGTTAGAGGTCATTCCTAATAAAAAGAGGGAGAATCAATGGAGATGGTTTGAGCATGTGCAAGATATGCCAGCGTCAATTAGAAAAAGTTTTAAGATCATAGTTCATGGGAAATGAGGATTAAAGAGGCCTAAGCTAACTTGGATGGAGCAATTAAGAATATATGTTAATTTTTCATGTTACTTAGGATATGGCCATTAATATAGCTGAATGGAAGAGAAGGATTCATGTAAAGTTGTAAACGACTTCAAAAATTTGGATAAAGGTGGTTGTTGTTGCTATAGGATAGTACCATTATTATCATCTCCAAATGTCTTGTTATATAAACATGATCATCTGTGAAGAGTAAATAAAAGTTGAGACATTTAATTGAGCAAAATTTAATGACTAACTGATCTGATTATTAAGACTTGAAAAAAGAGTAGAATCCAAACCCCAGCTAAATGGGTCAAAAGAAGTACTCGCATATAACCCATAAAGCCAGCTGGTGCTGGGACACAACTATCTTATTGATTACATATAAGCTGATACAAAAAATGAACAACTGAGGTACTACAATCTAGATAATCCATGTAGTTAAATTTTAGATAGCTAAATGAATAATATCTTTTCTTAGTTCAGATGTTATATTTACATAAGATGGCATTTTTAATACTTATTGTAATTATTTCCTTAATACATGGTGTGGTGGAGATTTTCTGACACAATTAATCGGATAGTTGACCTCACAACACAAGCGAATGAGTCTCTCGATTTTTCTGTGATAATTAAAGATTTCAGCACAGTAAAAGATGGAGACTTGATTTTTACGTGAAAACTCAAATTGAGAAAAATCGCAGGATGAAGAGAGAGAATTCACTATAATCTCAAGGTTACAATGAATTCTACAAAATCTTCTTGTGTTTACAACTTCTCTGATGCGACCCCTTTCTCGATGGATCTCCAGGTGCATATATATCCTGTAGTGTTGTGATTGAGGACGCTGATATTTCATATCTCCATAACCGCATGATTTGTACGTTATAATTTCTTCATAACTGCTCAGATAATAGCGCCTGATTGTTGGGATTGATGTCCGTCACTATCCATAACTGTCCCTACTGAAATAGGGGCGCTGAAACATTTATAATGTGGGGATAATCTGATGGCATAACTGATTCCTTGAATCGGGAAATCCTGCTGCTGAGCGTTATCTAGCGTGGAGGCGGGAGTCTCCGTGAAGTGCTTTTGCTGTAGGGGCCGGGGCTTCCGACTAGTGGGATGTTCCGTTCGAGTTGAATATCCAGGTGAACGATCCTGGATAGATATGATCGGAGAGGGACTTGGCAATTGCGGATGTCAGAGAGGGACCTGGTAGTTGTGGATGTCGAAGAGAGACCTCGGGTTGAGCAGTGTTCTAAATATCTCCGATATAACCCCGATATTGCGCCGATATTGCGTTTACGGCACCTAGCCGCAATGATTTGACACATCCAAACCGACATAGCGTTTTTCATCCAAAATCGCTGATAAATAGGCATGGACCCAATATATCGGCCGCAATTTCTGCAATTTTGGACCCGATATAGCGTTTTACACCCAATTTCTTGGTTAGGTATTTGGGTAATTCGAGTGATGTGGCAATGTGACAATTTTGAAGATTCTACACTTGGGTAGTGATTATGGATTCATAAGCTTAATGCAAGTTATCGAGTTAAGTATATCTTAAACATATAAGTATGATGTTTTATGTAGATTTATATAATTATGCATATATTGTCTTATTGAGATGTGTTTTAAGACAAGAAGATATGTATATTACAGTCCGATTTTGACATCCAATTTTTGAAAATATCCCCGATTTATTCCCGATATATCCCCATCTCCGATAAATTTTTCCGGCCGATGTAGCCGTTGTGGCCGCCATTTAGAACACTGGGGTTGAGTGTGGACACGGGACAAGGTCTGAGGCTTTCTCCTTGGACCCACAATGCTCCAGCTAGTATGTCGAGTTTGTTGTTCGCTTGAGATGCTTCTAATGGGGTGGGACACATGTCACGATCTTGACGAAGATCAAAATTTGATCACTACAGATGGCTCCTCTCTTTCGATTGCTGGAGTCGTGGGAGAGGAATCGGAAGAGCGAAGTTGATAGGAGCTTTAAAGTACTTCTGAGCTCTTCTGAAAGTCTATGCAAGTGAGGATCTGATTCATTTTACGAATCCCTAAAATTATAACTGAAGGCTGCACAGTTGGATGACAGCTGGCGTGTCAATTAATTGGATTGGCACGAAATCTTTGATGGGTGTCTTTTTGAATCTTGTCGTCATTATGACTGAGATAGTGTGGTAGAGGTGGTTAATATTCTGCAGATTTGGTTGGCCGATAATCTTGAGATGTGAATCGACTTTTTCAGAGATTGGAGATTTGAATTGGGGACGTTTCGACTCCTCCATCTATAAATAGGGTGGAGCCTTATGTTTGAAATCTGCCCATCTAAAAAAAACTTTCTTCCAAGTTTCTTGTCCTAGTAGGTTGCAATGTCTTTCTTCTTCTTTGTCCGGTGGAGGAAAATAAGGGAGATGATGGAGATAGTGGGAATGAATGCTAGGATTTTGCTGCTTGGGAGCTGATAGGTGCAAACATCAGTCTTTGCGATGAGCTTATCGCAAAACATCAGTTTTCACGACAAGGTTCTGCTGTCAGGAAGGATGGGCCGTGCTTCTACTTTGATCTGGTTTGTTCGCCTGATCTCCGATTGGACCAATCCAGCCCTCATCTTGTGGCTCAGAGTTCTCCTTGGTGGCACTTATGAGGAAGGAGCGAGGTTTGTTCGAGCAGCCATGGCGGTGAATTCGTTTCGATCACTGTCTTTTATGTCCGGCTGTCTTTATTCTGGTTGGAAGCCGGGAGGGGAGTGCGAGTGCATTGCTCAAGTTTATCACCGGGGAACACTCCCTCTTCTAGAGCTCTGACTTCTTCAGAATAAGGGGTTGGTGACGAGATATCATCATTGTCTTGTGGACTCTTATCTGAGGCTCGAGGCGCAGCCTGTGGCTCGGACATCTTCCTGAGAGTTCTCAGTATCGTCCTGAGGAAGATTGGTGGGAGGTTGGTGGAATTACCTCATGGATGCTGCCATGGACGTTTGCTCTCAAGAGGTGTCCTTTAAGGAAACCCCTTGGGGCACGGATGGATATGAGTTAGATCACTTGTATTTCTTTTCAAAAATGTTCACATAGGAATGTGACACGATCTTGTATTGCTCATATTAGATGTAATCAAGTAATGTAATCGGAATGGTAAGATTTGGAATAAATATTTGTATTTAGAATGGAAATGTTTGTATGAATCTTGCCTAATTTATTTTACCATCTTTTTTGTTTGGGATTGACTGCGTCTCCTCGGAGTAATTGTCTTTGACTTTGGAATATTTGACTTGGCACATGGATTGTTTGGTATATTTGTTGTTCTTTCGAGTGGGGGTAGTCCTATCAATGGTACATGTAAGTTTTATCCTCTGGGTGGGGGAAGCTGCGGATTTGGGCCTCCGGAGGGGAATTTTGCTGCAGAGTCAGGATGCATGTGCTTCCGAGTAGGGGAATCCCCATCAACGGAGCCGCGAAGCCGGAACTCTGCAAGGGAAATCCCTGTGGCAGAACCCAAACTCCGAGTGGGGGAAATCCTACATCAGAGTAACATGGATGTATGTAGGCGAACCTTTATTGCTGCCTCCGAGTGGGGGAAATCCCATCCTGATTAAAGAACAGGGGTTGGTAGAAGTAAGATGCACGTACAAGCATGCAATGTAACATTCTCCAAGACAGTATTAGATACATAAAAAATAAGGGGTAAATCAGATTGTATTTACATGGCTTCTACCCTATGAGACTAGTACGTTGAGGGGATAATCCAAATAAGAAAACCCTCATAAATATACCTTGTGTCTCACGTAGTCGTTGATCGTGTATACACAATCCGAGTTGCCCCAAGTGAGCATTTAAATTTCAAGCATGTGTAACGCTAAATAAAGGTGTTACCTGAAGTTTCCTTCCTCTGGAGAGCGTTCGACCCACAGCCACTCAGGACTAGTACGTCAATGGGATAATTCAAATAAGGAAACCCTCATATATATATCATATGTCACGAGTAGCCATGGTCCCACAAGACCTACAAAAAAGGGTCTGAAGTGGAGATATCACCTAACGATAGATTAGATGTGTCTACTCCAAGTTGGGGCCCAAATAAATTGGAGTGCCGATCTGGTACCTTCGAGTGAGAGTAAACCCAGCAGTGGAGTTGATCTCCGTGTGGGAGAATCTCACAAAGGAGCTGTCTCTCGAGTGGGGGTAATTCCATCATCGAAATGTCGATGGTAGCTCCCGAGTAAGATGGTATCATCCCCTGCATTGGAATATGGATGGAAGGACCCCGACAGAAGAAAACTACTGGGGGTTTATCTGCCCGTATTATCTGCCCGTAGGTTCAGATGAGGGGAGCTCGTAGGCTAGTGCTTGTGCTCCGAGTGGGAAAAATCCCATCAGCGAAACATCAAGCGGGGGCTCTGAGAGGGAGAAATCCCTGCAGCAGAGTGGGGGACTCCGAGTGGGGGAAATTCCACAGCGGAGGATTTCGACTACCGTAGGATAGCTAAGAGAGTGCCCGTGGGCATGTTTGCTTTGACACTCCGAGAGGGAGAAATCCCATCAGCGGAGTGTACGGACACAATCCTTTTAGTGAAGGAAAATCTCATCAGCCGAGAACTGACTCCGAAAGGGGGAAATCCCATCAACGGATATTACTTGGCCGCCTCCAAGTGGGAAAAATCCCATCATCTGGGCATGTGGATTGAAGGCTAGCACTGGTTGGATGTACTGTATTGGTTGGATGTATTGCAATAGTTAGGAGCATAAAATAATATTTTATTAATAATCGGGAATAGAATACATAGAATAGGAGTTAAAAGAAAATATGTCCCGTTTGTCTGGAGTCGTGTAGTTAATCAATCGCCTTGTACTAGGTGATCAAATGTTGTGGCTAAGAAGGCTGTGGGTGCAGGGTTCTGGAAGCTGCTTCAGACGTGAGGACATATTCTTTGAGGATGCCCTGTTGAATGAGCTCTTCCAGTTACTTTCGGAGGGCCCAACAGTGGATGGTTTGATGCCCTTTGGATTCGTGGTAGGAGCAGTATTCCTCCGACCCGGGAAGACAGGGGTTGTGCTGGATTTGTCTTAGACGTATGACCCATGGCTGATCCTTTATGGTGTTGAAGATCTCGTTGATCGGGAGCCTCAGTGGAGTGAAGTGTATCATTAACCTGTAGCTTTAGAGTGGACTTGGTGAGAGGATCGGGCAGGTTGCCCTCGCTGTAATCTTGAGCATGGTCGGATGCTTCATGCTGAAACTTTGACTTCCTTCCGCCCTTGCCTGGTTTCACAGAGTGGCTGGAGGAAGCCTTCATCGTCTCTTCCAGTTGGATGTAAGGTTGAACTTGGGAAAGGACCTCGCTCATCTTGGCGACGTGCTTCAAGAGGTGTTTGTAGAGGGGGTGAGTGACTTGCAGCTCCACTGATGAATGCGAGCGCAGATACATCTTTATGGCAATTATTGACTTTGGCAAGTTAGCTCAGAAAAAAATTGTTGTAGGATTTGAGGCTGTTTCTCAGCCTCATCTTGACGGAGAGGAGGTGATTGCTATTCTTGTTGGCCTTCTGGCGAGAGGCGTATTGAGTAAGAAATGCTTCGGTTACCTCAACAAAGTTGTGGAGAGAGTGTGGCGGCAAGGAGTAAAACTAATCCGAGGCCGTGTCTTTCAGACTGGAAAGAAAAGTGAGATACATGACTGGATCATTGCGAGAGTAGAACACCATCTTGTCCCGATAGTGTCAGGTGTGTTGGATCGGATCACTCACTCCGGAATAGTAGTCGAAAGTGAGAGTTGAGAATTTTCTTGAAAACTCGCACTTTTAGGGGTCTCCTTGGTGAGAGGGGAATCGAGAATTTTGGTAGTTAAAGCTGTTGGGTGGCTCTGCAACTTGGCCTTCATCTGCTTCTGAATAACGAAGGCGTGGAGATCGTTTGCTCTCGGGCTCGCCTTCTGTTTGTGTCGGGTTATTCTGGAGGATCGCAACTTTGTCCTGGAGTTGTTAGTTGAGTTGCCTTAGCTTCTCTTGCTCTTGGAGGGCATTTTCGCGGCCGAGAGTCGTCTGCTCTCGCTCATGATCAGATTGCGTCTGCTGTTCCTTCATTTACTCTTTCATCTCGTAGAGCATCTGAAGGAGCTGATCTTCGCATTGTTGCGACGGTTGGACACTGGCGGTATGTTCTGACAGTGAGTAGCCGGTGTCCTTGGTGGTACGCGGCTGATCATTGGAAGGGTGGGGAGGTTGTGGCCCCAACGATTCTGATGGCCTTTCTCTTAGATGTTTCACCCTTGATGGTTTTGATGGTTCGCTTCCTTGGGGCCATAGTCGATTTGGTAGAGACTTTTTGAGTTCATTTTTTAGGTTTTTTAGGGGAGAGATCTCGAGTGTAAGAACTCAGTTCTCAATGAAAGTACCAATTTGTGGTGGAGATTTTCTGACACAATTGATCGGACAGTTGACCTCACACCACAAGCGAATAGGTCTTTTAATTTTTCTATGATAATTGAAGATTTTAGCAAAGTAAATAGGCGGAGACAGAGGATTTTTACGTGAAAATCTAAATTGAGAAAAACCATGGGGAGGAGGGAGAGAATTCACCATGGTCTCAAGGTTACAATGAATTCTACGAGATTTTCTTGTGTTTACAACTCTAATGCGATCCTCCTTCTCAATGGATCTCCAGGTGCATAATACCCTGTAGCGTCGTGATTGAGGACGCGAATACTTCGAATCTCCATAATCGCATAATTTGTACATTGCGACTTCTTCATAACTGCTCAGATAATAGCGCCTGATTGTTGGGATTGATGTGCAGAGATATCCGTCACTATCTATAACTACCCCAACTGAAAAGGAGCGTTGAAACATTTAGAACGTGGGGATAATCTAGCGGCATAACTGACTCCGTGAATCAGAAAATTCTGCTGCTGAGTTGTATCCAGCATATAGAGGCAGGAGTCTTCGCGGAGGGTCTTTGCTGCGGGTGTCGGGGCTTCCGACTGGTGGGATGGTTTCGTCCGAGTTGATATCTGGGTGAACGATCCCGAATAGATGCGGTCGGAGAGGGACCTGATAGTTGGCGGATATCAGAGAGGGACCTCGGGTTGGAGAGGGATCTGGTAGTTGTAGATGTCGGAGATGGTCTCCGGTTGAGTGTGGACTCGAGACAAGGTCCGAGGTTTTGTCCTTGGACCCGCAATGGTCCAGCCGATATGTCGAGTTTGTTGTTCGCTTGAGATGCTTCTGATGCGATGGGACACGTGTCACGTCATGACAACGATCATAATCTGACCACTACTCATGGTCTCAGAAAAATCTTCAAAAAGTGAGCGATTGTTGTTGTGCAGATTTTGGTGCTATTTACTTGGTGCTGGTATGATTTCTTATATTCCAATGTTTTAGTAGTCTCTTAGACACTTTACTTGCAAAATCAAAATTACTAAAGAAAATGACATTATTCAAGGTGAATTGTCAGAATATGTCACACCATGAGTGAGGGTTTACTAGAGAATCAGCGATATAGCTTGGCCTCTCCTGAGAGCACTCTTAACTATGGATTTTTTTGTCACATTTCTTTTATTATACATTGTTGGATATGATTAATTCTCGAGTTCATTAGAACTATTATATATCACAGAGATAGGGGTGTGCCATACTCTCTTCTTTAGAGTCTTGCATCCTCATTAGACATACCAAACAAGCAAGTGATGTTGGATCTGTAGGTGCGCTCTGCAGGATCTAGAGGTGGCGCGCCCTATCACACTCCTGACATGTCACTTAGACTTATGTGGCATTTTGACCAGCATGCTTCCGGCTAGTATAGTCTCCAATATTAATTTTTATGCCCAATGGGGACTTTCTAGAGGTTCACTGATCAAAGTGGTACTTCCACTTAGCCATTTTTTCCAGTTCCTTACTAAAAAAAATGTTATTTTAAGTTCACTAGAACTACCATATACCAGGCACTTGGGGTGTGACAGAATATATTAGATATATTATACACATGTGTACCTTTATGTATAGTATCGAGCGCTTTTTTTGGTAAACTAGCAAAAACCCCCGTGCAAATAGTACAGGGCATAAGAGAGTGGCAAGACTTTGTCTCCACTTCTTAAATGTATTGTAGGGTTAACTATTATATCATTCAAGTGAAAATGCTAATTTATGTATTAAGTGTAATTTAAAGATTTTTTTTAATCCTTTGTCGTAGATAATTCAAAGCATGTTGTTTTTGCTAAAGTTTTGAGTCAAGGCCTTTTTATGCATGTGATATTATGATGGAGAATCAAACAACTAGTATTTATTCAGATTTTAAATTTAGATTTGAAGAAGATTTGGTTTGATTTAGGATTTATTTGAATCTAGATATGGCTAGATTTGATTAGATTTGGTGAGATTTGATGTTATTAATAATTGCACGTATAATGCACGTTTTATAGGCTATATATAGCCATGTAGTGACTCTTATGAGGAGACTACTATGATTATTATGAAAATTTTAATAAGCTATTTGCTTTGGTATTGGTTCAAATCCTCATGGATTGAATCATAGGCGGTGAAGCCAAGATCGAGTTGCGATTCATGATCATATCTCTTTCTTAATTCCACCAAAATCTAATCACAAACCCTAAATCCCCCGTGCCCCACATCAATTTGGTCTCAGAGCCGAAACTTCTTGATTTTTTTCACAAAACCCTATCCTCTAAAAAAAATCAAAAAAGGGATTACTATTCCCTGAACAGTAATCAAAGTGATTACTATTCATCATCTTCTCTACGAGACGCGGAGCAGCCGCATCTCCTCCGATCTCCTCAGACGATCACACCGCCACCTTAGAGCCTCGTCGCCGCCGCCCCTCGATCGCCGGAGCTCCGTCACCTCACTCTGCCCTCACCGTCCTCCGTCCAATGACTCCGAAGTCTCCTCACCTCCTCTGCGACCATGACTGATCTCCCTCAACGCTCTCAGATCCATTGACTTTCTCCTCCAGTGCCGCCATCGTTCTCCAACCTCGCCGACCGCCTCTCTCCTCCTTGTCTTCCGCCGCCGATGCCTCTGATCAACAAACCAGATCTTCGAGGACTTCTCTCCTCCACCATCGCAGCGACACTACCACCTACTCGCCAGAGCTCCCTCGCCAGCGTCCCACCCTTGTCGAGGCCTCTAGGCCTCACACCGCTCCAGATCGGAACTCGATCGCCCTTGTCAGAGCCTCTCTGGACTCCCCAAAACCTCGCCTCATCAGAAGATCAGTGTTTCAGACCACGTTTCTAGTCCAGTTCGAGCTCAGTTCGAGCCGTTGAGATCCTTGGGTAACTTCTGATCTTTAAACAATGAATTTTCTTTATGGGCTTTTATTTTTGTGGTAAATACATTAATACTGATGTTAATGACAATGAAGTTGAACGGGACATGTATGCGGTTATCCCGTATTTTCGGGGTTCTAATAATCATATTGGGTATGAGAAGTGGGAAAATGATCTTGAAGAATTATTTAGTTATTTTATTTTAGCATCTGAGTAGAAGTATCATTATGCCCAAATGAAGTTGGTTGGACAAGCTGATTGGTGGTGGAAAGACAGCTATATCGACGATTAGTATTGGTTTCTCTTACAGATCATCTTCGTACTCTGTATGCTCCCAACTTTTTTATGCATCTGAGGCGGACTACAATGAGCTCAATGTTGAGCAAGAACCTAAGCCCGAGAATCAACCAATCGTCGATATACGCACTGTCCTCCTTGATGAGATCCGAAAACTTGTAGCAAGTTAGACTGCAAAGTTGACGCAGAGCCAGAGCCAGAACTTGTTGATGAGCTTGAGCCTGAGCCAAAGGTTGTTGATGAGCCCGATCCAGAACCACAAGTGGAAGATCTTCTTATTGAGACTCATGTAGATCATTCAGCTAAGCCTACCATGAAGCGATTATCATCTTCGTCAACTATGAGGGTTCCCTTATCCCTGAGATCGCCTGCTATATGATTCTTTGTAGATCTTTCTAGAGGCAACAAGTTCACAGGAGGTCGGGTTTTTTATGCTACAAAGTATAATCGGTTCAGTCTTCAATAAGGATGACTTGCCTCGGCATGCTGCATGTGTCTTGTTCGAGATACCATCAGTCGCATCCGGTTGGTCACGGAAGCCAGTTCCATCTCTACCATCTTGGTTCAATCATGATGCATCAGTGTTGATTCCCCGACTACCATCTTGGCCTGATTGAGTATTTGTGATGTGGTTCACCCGGTTGTGCTTGCCTTGCTAATTACCATTGTATTCACCGGAGATGAATGTTTTCAAGCCAGAGAGAATGATAGAGAATCGAACAGTTAGTATTCAGATTTTGAATTTAGATTTGAAGAAGATTTGATTTGATTTGGTTTGCTTTAGGATTTATTTGAATTTAGATGTAATTAGATTTGGTGATATTAATAATTACACGTATATTTTGCACGTTTTGAAGGCTATATATAGTCATGTAGTGACTCATATGAGGGGACTATTATGTTTATTATAAAATTTTTGATAAGCTATTTGCTTTGGTATTGGTTCGAAATCATAGGCGGTGAAGCCAAGATCCTAGTTGCAATCCGTGATCATATCTCTTCCCCAATTCCACCAAAATCCCACCACACACTAAATCCCTTCCATCCCACATCACATTATTTGTGGGAAAAGCTAATATTCTAATAGTTATGAATATATCTTATTGCTTACATTCTCTAATTTAATATCTGAATGACCAAATTTTTGTAGAAGAAATTCGTTTTACTTTCATTGTTATAAATGAATATCGTACTTCCTCACACCAATTTTAGTTTGTGATTATGGGTGTTTCTATTTGAGGTTTGTTTCTCTAAAAACTTTTTTGCTTCACTAATAAACTAGTGTATTTTATTTGCAGAAAAATTCTATTTAGAATAATTCAGATATTTCCTTTTATAGTTTGAATTTTATTATATATGGAGATTTTGTTTAAGATTATCATAATCATCTTCATTATCTAGACATTGTATTTGATTATGGAATACAATTTTATCTTGAAAAGTCTATGGAAAAATTAGAAAAAATAACAAGTTCAAGAATTGTTATCTTTTCCTCACCTTTTTTCATCAAAATACTAGGGCCACTATTAATTTTCACAATTTCTAATGTTTTAGTATATATTATATGATAAGGTAAAGATCCTCCCTCATGTGTGCGCTAGCTTCATTTAAGTATTTCACAATATTAGGTAAAGTATTTCTTCTTTATCTTAGATATCTTTACCTAAATATTTTATAACAATTTATAATTTTTACAGAACATACCTACTTAAAATTAAATACTTAAGCTTTATATTTGAAACACATGCAAAATCCTTTGTGTTTTGCACGAGAGAAGAAAAGACATTTTACTCTTCAATTGGAATTTAGTGATTCCTTCATCCTTCACTTTTGTCCAACATTTTTCATAACTTTTGTTACAACTATGTAATCTGAATAAATTTGAGTACCATATCCTTTGCCTTTATATGAACACTACTACCACTTGTACCTCCAGCAATACCTCTCTTCCGCCCTATCATCTCATCTATCTCTTATTCACCAGTGTTACCTCCTAAACTCCTAATATACCACATTTCCCCACACTTATTTCCTTCCTCTTCATCTGATACTGTTACCACCTCTTTCAGTTTCACCATTAAGTAACATTGTGGCCTCTCCTCCACCTCCACCTCCACCATTAATACCTATGTATAAAAGAGTTAATGTGAAGGTTCTTTCTTGTATAAAAATATTAAATATATTTAAGATTTTATATAAGAGGGCTAACCGAGTAATTTTGATCTATTGCTATCATTATATCGAGGTGTACTATAAAAGAAACAATTTGGATTTCAAGTTACTCTTTGTTTTTCTAAATGAGTATTTTTTTTTTCAAATTACATTTATTGCTAATTATTGCTATCTTTGTATGAATTTCAAATTAGAGATTCTAAAGCAATCCAAGCACAACATATATATTATTTCTATCGTTACCTTACACTATTTGATGTTACTATTTCTAATTTGAAATTATTAAAATCCATTCTCTTTTGAAATTACTCTTCATTTTTTTTTACTAATGTGAAAAATTTATGAAATGGTGGCATTCTTTTATTACGATATGATCTACCTTTTTTCCCGAACTAAATCTAATATGCTCTTCTTAGCATAGTTCAAAGACTCGGCCGAGTCGGAGACGAGTCGACCGAGTCGTATCCGTCTCGACCCGCTCCGAGACGAGTCCGAGTCACGAGTCGATCGACTCAACTCGGAGGAAACCGACTCGGCCGAGTCGGAGACGAGTCAGCCGAGTCGTATCCATTTCGGCCCGCTCCGAGACGAGTCCGAGTCACGAGTCGGTCGACTTAACTCAGAGGAGACCGACTCGGCCGAGAATCAGAGTTGACTCGATCGATTCACGGCCGAGTCGACCAAGTCGACTCCAATTCTCGGCCGAGTCAGCTCGAAACGTATATTCATCCGTGACGAACGGGTATAAAGAAAAAAGGAAAAGGAAAAAAAAAGAAACTTACCTCCCTCACTCAGATCTAAAGATCGCCGCCATTGCCTGATCGCCGACGCTCAGATCTGGACTCCGCCGCCCGATCGTCGTCGGCCGCTCCTCCCCAGCCCCAGGTGATGTTCCTCCCTCTTTCTGTCTCTTTCCCTCTCCCTCCCTCTCTCTCTCTCTCTCTCTCTCTCTCTCCCCCTCCCTCTCTCACCGCTCTCTCTCCCTCTCCCCCCTCCATCTCCCGTCGCCCTCTGTCTCTCTCCCTCCCCCTCCCTCTGTTTCTCTCTCCCTCCCTCTCTCACCCGCTCTCTTTCTATCCCTTTCCATCTCCCGTCTCTCTGTCTCTTTCCCCTCCCCCTCCATCTCTCTCCCTGTTTCTGATCTCTTCCCCCCCTCTCCCCTCCGAGGTATAAGAGAAACAGATGATGATGGTGGTGGTAAATATGTGAGGGTTTTATCCAGTTCTAGTAGTGATGATGGTGAAGACAATGATGACAATGATGGCAGTGATGGCGCGGTGATGATGATGACAATAATGAGGGCAACAATAGTGCTGATGGAGGAACTTATAATCTTGAAGGTTGTATGCAAATGTTAAGTTTGACATCAGTCCAACATTATAGTGTGACATATATCCATGACTACGTACCACAACTTGAGAGATATATGAGCACTAGTATCGGTTTATTTACTTACCGCAGAGATGATTATGATGATGATTTTATACTTCATCGCAATTCAATGTGAAAATGACTACATTAGCATGTATTTATGAATGTAGTTTGTGCGATTTAGTATATTGTGCATGTATTTTGATATGTTTCTACCGACGACGCGTGTATTTATGCTTTTGCTTTATGTTTAATGTGTTAGGTGATATGTTTTGGATATGTGATACATGAATATGGATGTCTATAATTTTTTTTAAGATTTGTCGTGATTTTTTCAGAATTTTTTGAGCTTTCTATGTAGCGTTTTGCTCGTATCACCCGAGACCGATCCGAGTCGCCGAAACCGATCCGTCTCAGTGCCCGCCGAGTCGGCGGCCGAGACCGCGACTATGAACCATGCTTCTTAGCTAAAGACCATGTTTACTTGACCTATGTATAGGTCAATATTTACAAGGTCAAATTTACTATGTGCTTACTAATTGGAAAGTGCATGTACACCCTATAGAACTCTTGATAGACTTTTGCATCTATGGCCTAACACAAACATACAAATTAAGAGGATAATCTCTATACAAGAATGAAAATATAATCTCTACATAAAAAGTCTTAACACAATAATCTCTCATTATACTCTTTTTTCTTGGTGAAAAAATAGACGTCAACCTGAGAGTGAAAGTTACATATATTTACTAGTCTATAAGAGACAATAGACATAAGCAATTTATTTTTCCTTAATACTCTCAGTAAATGTAAGCAATTTATTTTTCCTAAATACTCACAAAAAAAGAATTTATATACATAGTGGCACATCAAAACCCTTTAGTTTTTAATAGTTTGAAGTTCGAAGATGTTTTGATTATCTAAAAATTACAAAATATCTATTCTTTGGGCTCCATTATACCACGGTTATGCAATTTAGCATCTCAATCTTTTATTTATAATAGATCAAACCCTATATAGAATTATAGAATTAGTTTATTTTTCTACAACATGTTTTCTCAAAATATTACATGTTTTCATTACCAATTTCCATTAATCATTTATAGCCTATTCCGACAATCAAACTACATTTGCCATAGTAATGCAAAATAAATAAACTAAACTAGGAGCTTGATTTTTCAAAGATTGCAATATCATCAAAGTGACCTGTAACAGATTTTTGGCTACTATAAACCCTCTTCATACTATAATTATAAAGAAATACATATGACTAAAGGAAAAACTCAATTCTTTTTTTGTCATTTATAAATATAAGAGGAATTAGTTCAAAATGCAAAATATAAAGAGAGAACTACAATCAATTGCTACCGATATCACCAATCTCGGAAGATTGATATATGTGATCGTAATTATCACATTCACATATTTTCACAAAGTCAAGACAAGAAAAAAATTTCACCTTTACCAGTAATCTAGGTGTGAGTGATGTGTGATGGTTTAAAAAAGTCAAATTCTAGAAAATCTATTTCGAGAACCACTATGTATTTATTCGCCGGTTTGGGAGCTATATTGATGCGGTCACAAGTGCTGAAGCAGGAAGGAACTCTAGTCTAGATTGACTTTAGTAGCTGAAGACTTGATGCATTTTCTTTTATGTAATTTTATCTTTTAGTTGTGTTTTGATTTATTAGGAGTTGATATTGTATTTTTTTTATTTAGTACCACATCGGTTGTGATTTGAAACTATACATTTGTAAAGTCTATTTGTAAACTCTTGGATCAGTTGGAATAATTAATGAAGAAATTTTGAGAAAATTATTTTGTGAGATTTTGTTATCTCTATTTGTTTAGGATTTTATTCCTAATTATCTCCTAAAGAAAAACCATACCCCTAGATTAATCTCTTTCTTCTAGATTATTTCTTCTTTCTCTTTCCTCACTCTCTTCTCAGCCTCCCACCTCTCTTCATCTTTTTCCTTCTCTTCTCTCCACCAAAACCCAACAGCCCAGCACCCTGCCCACCTTCTTCCTCCCTCTCTCACCCATCATTCGCGTCATCTCGACAGCCACCACCGCTGAAGCCCGTCGACCTCCTCCACCCTGTCGTTATCAGTTAGCAACCCTGCCATCTTCCTTCGCCGGCGATCATCTCCTTCCTCCTTGCGAACGCCATCTGCAAAGAAGAAGTGGAAGATCAATTTGAGTTTTAAAACTAAACCTGACCCGTTCCCAAAGCCAACCGAGATCCACAATAAAAGAAGAAGCGGGTTTAAGTCAGTTTACCTGTTTGATACAGTAACCTGACCGATCCTTAGGCTACAATAACAGGTTAATAGAACTGACTGAAAGTACACCTAGAGGGGGGGTGAATAGGTGTAAGTGCTAATCTAGGGCTAAATAAAAAATCTAATGCTCTAAATGCGGAAGCTAATGCAAATGTTGCACAAACTTATACAATACAACAAGTGTAGCCGAATTCCCCTTGCGAGGCTCTGGACTAACTCCTCTTGATTCCCCTTGAAATGGGTTGAGGTGCTATGTGAAGCTCTTGTTGGATGAGTACAAATTAGGCACACACACACAAGCAATCCAAGCAAACAAGGGTATAGCAATAAAAGGAATGCAAGGCACTAAATGCAAGCAAGTATGAATATGCTCAATCCCACGCAAGTATATGTATGATGCTATGAATGAATGAATGAATGCTTGCACAAATATAAGAGAGAGAGTTAGAGAAATTGGACAATCGCAAACACAAGGATATGATTCGAGGTTCGAGCCCCTAGCTCTACATCCCCGCCTACACCACCGTGTAGGATTTCCCAATCCACTATAGGAGTACCAAACTCCTCTCTCAACCTTACAATGCCACCGAGGCAATACAACACACAATCCACCTCTATCAAGAGGGATACGGCCCGTAGCCAACCACAACACACACCTCTACCTAAGAGGTATAAGGCCCGTAGCCAACAACAAACACTACCTCTACCGAAGAGGCTCACACACCAATACCACTCCGATCACCTCTACCGAAGAGGGATTCACAAATTAAGGAGGGTTTACAACTCAAGAGGTGTACAACTACAACCTCAAACACTTCTCTTTTCTTTCTCTTTTCTTTTCTCTTTTCTTTCCACAAAAACAAAAATCCTAATAGTTTAGGATAGAAGATAGCTCAAGTGTGGAAACTATGTGTTTTTGGAAAACAAGCAACAAAGAAAACACTTGGGAAATTCTTGTAAAAGATGGAGAATGAAAACCAATACAAATATCCCAAATTCCTATTTCTTTGATTTTTCCAAAAACCCAAAATAATAAAGATTAGAAGTTTAAAGCACAAAAACTATTTTGAAAACTCTTTAAAAACACTTCAGAAACTGCAATTTTTCCCTTATAAAAACCTTGGCCAAATCCCAAATGAATGGGGTTTATATAGGCCAAAACAGAAAACTAGCCGTTAGGCTGATGTGGCATTTTTGACAGCCACCGGTCGACCGGCCCGGTCGACCGCCAACGGTCGAAATTATGACCGTTGGGAGATTCGGTCGACTGCCAGTCGACCGACCAACAGAAGGAAACACAGTTTCCTTCTATCGGTCGACCGACCCAGTCGACCGACAAGATACAGAGAGCAGACTCTCTATATCGGTCGACTGGATCCGTGTCCCGGTCGACCGACGGAGATGCACAGCCTGTGCATGTCCCGGCAGAGCAGCCGGTCGACTGCCGGTCGACCGGTCTGCCTGGAAAACTGTTTTTCTGGGCAGATTTTGAGATAGAAAATTTTGTAAAAAATATTTAACACTTGTAAAAATTTCACAAAAATATGTTTTATCATTTTACTTGATAACTAAACTTGTGATAAAAATTTCAAGACATATATCAAACATATCAATTCATTTTTGTGTCTTGCCAATTTTATCAAAAATAAAACTTGTATTTTTATCAAACTAGATTTTTCCAAAACATGAATAGGAATGTCAAAATAAGTTTGTCTATAAGTTAAGCATGTATGTATAACTAGAAAACATCTACTATACATATTAATCATGAAAACTTGTTTTGATCAAACTATTCATGAAATCAATATCAAAAACCAAACCATGTGTATTTTGTGCACTTGAGCATATCAACTAAACTAAGCTTTAACAAATGGATCTAAAACTCAAAACTAAACCTATGGATACCTAAGTCTTCTTGACGATCTTCATCTTCAAGTAGACTAGCTCCCAAACGCGATCCACCGAGTGCAAAGGTATGATCTTTAAGCTTTGGCACCGGAATCACCATGATAAGCTTCCAAACATCTTGTTGAAGCTAATCACCAACACTAATAACCTGCTAATGATCTGAAACTTAGAAACACAAGAATATTAGTAAATATAACTACATGAGTTGATCATCATCAAAACTAGAGTGGAAGGCCTTTGGGCCAACAATCTCCCCCTTTTTGATGATGACAAAACTCATGGAGTTATATATGCATGGATTAAAGTTAAGCTTCAAAGAAGCTCCCCCTCAACTCATGCATAAACAAATAAACAATAATATGCAATGCATGACAATGCATATAAACATGGTACTCTAGATATCAATGGAATATTCAACATACAATATGTTCTAGATACCAATTAAGCAAAGAAGACATGCATATATTATAAACAAAAACACAAATTCTTCTCCCCCTTTTTGTCAATCATCAACAAAGGGGTAAGAGCAAAATCAAAACATATTCTTAAAACAAAATTGTTCTTAATTCTTAAAACAAATACATGCATACAAAGACATGCATATAAGCTACAAAAATCTTCTCCCCCTTTTTGTCCTAATCAAGGAACCAATAAAGGGTTAAAAAAAAACATAAAAACAAATTTTCTCCCCCTTTTTGTCAAAAAGATCAAGAAGGGGTAATCCAAAACAAATATGATACCAATTCAAGATATGACAATAAGGTGCATATTGATACCAAATGAAATAAACAAAGATGAATAAATGTTATATGCTATATATATTCATGAAGAGGAAGACGCTAAGTTAGCTTCCCTACACATATGCATTACATGAAGGAGGAATGTGAAGCCCTAATTCACATAACACACATTATGTAATGAATAAGAGGAGATGTGAAGCTCCCCCTACACACGTGTACCATATAAAGAAAAGATGTTAAGCTTTTCAATACACAATACACTCAACATGAATTTATATACATATAGGCAATGTAAATCAAAAGTATATCTATTTTTCTTAAACAAAATCTTGAGATACCAATTAACAATACTCAACATAAACATCTTGATATCTTTAAGAGAAATATGTTCTTTTAACCATATGATACCAATTGAAAGTAATTGAAAGTAATTTTAACATAAAGCAAGGGAGTGGGAATCAAATACCAATTGAAAGACAACATCAAATTTTCTCCCCCTTTATGAAATACCAACTAAACATATGCATAAGCTTATTTTAAGATACAAATTGAAAGCAATCAATCATTAGAAATTTTCAAGCTTAGCATTAAGATGTATATGTATGAAAGTAATAGATACCAATTGAAATTGATACCATAGGATAGAAAGCATACATACATACATAAAACATATATGAGTATACAAGAAGGATCAAAAATTGATACCAATTGAAATATGTTCAAAGATACCAATTTAAAGAATAAGGTCAAGTGTATCTCATATTATCACAATAAGGAATACGAACAAGTTAAATGAAAAGTTTTGTTAACTAGTACGAAATCCTTCAAGCAAGGAATAAATACAAGTCATTTTTCATAAAAATGAAATCCACATGATAATCAACACTCTATTCAATTAAGTATGAAAAGGTCTCATGAAAACAAAGCATGACCAATTAATAGGTGTGAGTGTACAAGTAAAGTGTGGAGATCACAATCATGAAAAATTGTTCAATTAAGTTCAAGTATTCCTTAAAACAAGAAATCATCAAATATTTAATCTTCTAGATATATGTATGTCTAATACAAGCTAAAGTATACATACATATCCAAAATACAAACGAGTCCACAAGTATATATGCATGAAGGCACGTGGCTCAAAAGGATGTATATGTATAAGATTAGTTTGAACTAGGTAGACATATACATGAAGTCAAATATAAACACATGAAAAACATGAAAATCTCAATTTTCATTTAAAATCAAATTCATTTCAAGGTATATGTATGATTTGTCAAACATAAGTATACATACATATCCCTAAACACAATTGAGTCCATAATAGATATTTGCATGAGGGGCAAATGACTCAAGGGGTATACATGTATATCTTAATGTTTGGCAAGTTAAACATATACATGAAGTAAAAACTCATAATCATAAGATAAATACAAAAATGAATACAAGTTTAAAATGTACGAATCATCAAAACTAGACTATATTCACACATCTAATGGGAACAACCAAGCATTCAATCCAAAACATATATAGATTTGTTTGTAGCCCATTCTATGTGCAAGCATAAATCCTAGTCTTAATGAGAACTAACATCTAAACATGTAATCAAATCATTAAGTACAATACAAACACGAATATCATTTTGCTAAAACAAAACACGTAAATTCATCAAAATTCTTTTATTTTGTGAACCAACTTCTAGGTATATGTATGATCCATCCAAATCTAACGATATACATACATATCCCAACTATAAACGAGTCTATTAAAAATATTTGCATTGAAGGCAAAAGACTCATGGGTATACATGTATATTTATTAGGTTTGAATTTAAAATACATATACATGAAGTAGAATCATAAAAATAGGTATGACAAGTATAAACAAAGAAATCATCAAAACTAGCCTATACTTGTGCACATAGTGGGTACAAATGAGCATGAAGAGCAAAACATATATAAGTCAATTTGTTCTCACTAAGTGTACATGTATACATGCAAGTTTTGATAAGATCTACATTTAAACATGTATATACCACAAGAAGCACAAAACACATATAAAACATCATGATACAACTAAAACATGAATCAAACGTTCAAATGATCAATATGTATATGCATATGCATAAGATCTAGGATATACATATTAGATCAAAAATGAGATCACACAAATATAAATCTATATTGAGCATGGGTGTCTCTAAACAACTAAGCATGTATATCACTAATCAAATGAACATGATATAACATAGTGAACATTAAACAATGACATGCTATAACACAAATGATATGAACATGTAATCAATGAACAATTAAAACATGTTATAATCATAAATAGGGAGTTAGGAATTGTTACCAAAAGCCTAGAAGGCAACCTTCCTTGTCTCCTAAACATGGTGGTCCTTTCCACCAAATCATCCCTTGAAAGTGATGCATCCAATTGATTTCCTTTAAGTACGGAACGCATCCACTCCAAGGTGCCAACACTCTCACGTCATGTGAGAGCCCTCACCTACATCAAAAATTGGAGGGGTGGTCTTTGGTACCCATTGTCTTTTGGGTCCATGGGGGTTAGTCCCTTCTCTAACCCAAACATATTTCTTTGCTAAATTTGGAGTATTTAATCTATCATAGCAAAATTTAGCAAGATGGCCTTTTCGACCACAATGTGTACAAGTGTACACATGAGCATACATAGTGTTAGGATGGTGTCCGTGAGGAGCATGTGTATGCCGTGGAGGGTGTGCATGCATGAAGGATGGAACTTGTTTCTTTCGAAGCAAAGTTTCCAACCGTGTATGATTCATAGCACATTGGCTCATAGTGGAGCCCAAACAATCTACCTTCTTCTTAAGCATGGATATATCATTGTTAATCCTAGAAGAAGAGGTACATGCATTAGGTAGTCTAGATGATGAGGCTACACTAGCATGGCAAACATGTGCATCCATCTTATGTTGCAAAACAATATTTTTATCTAAGCAAATATTTAAATCATTTGAAATGGAAATGATTTTATTTTTCAAAGCAACATTCTCTTTTAAAATAAAATCTACTTTTGAAGTCAAATTTTCATTTTTCTTCAAAAGAACATGGCAATCATTTTTATTTTTCAAAAGTTCATTTTCTTTAAGTGCAAGGTCAAGTTGAGATTTTAATGAATCCTTCTCATTAGCAATCTCCTCTTTCTCTTGCAAAACAATATCAAGTCTAGCAATCAAATTTTTGTTTTCATTATTAATGCCTAGACTTTTCTTTTTCAAAATGTTATACTTCTCAATTAATTTTTCACAAACTAATGAAAGTTCTTCATTCAAAGCATGGGGATCAATATAATCATTAGAAGAACTAGCACTATCATCACAATCTAATAGAGTTTCCGATTGTACCTCAAGGGAGTCATTCCCTTGGACCATGAAGCATTGGGAATCGGATTCTCCACTAGATTCCTCTTCCTTTTGGATTTGTTCTTGAAGCCCGGAGGTAGCGGTTGTGGTTGTCAATAAATTCCATACTACAAAAGCGGAATCAATATTAGAAACATGTAAAAGATAATCTTTAGGCAATGTGTTTCTAATAGCCTCTAGGGCTTGTGCATTGGCCCTTATATGAATGAGGTTATCAAGATAGCATTTCTTGGTAGCCGCAAGATAAACATGTAAACCTAGGGTTTGTAGGTAAATGGACATCCTAGTCTTCCAAACAAGAATGTTGGAAGCATCATACATGGGTGGGGTCATGAAGTCCATGGTAAACTATATGTGTGCAAATGAACAAATGCAAATGTAGATTAGCAAGCAAATGGATCACTCCTAGGATGTTAAGCCTAATATCAGGAGCACTAGCTCTGATACCAATTGAAAGTACACCTAGAGGGGGGGTGAATAGGTGTAAGTGCTAATCTAGGGCTAAATAAAAAATCTAATGCTCTAAATGCGGAAGCTAATGCAAATGTTGCACAAACTTATACAATACAACAAGTGTAGCCGAATTCCCCTTGCGAGGCTCTGGACTAACTCCTCTTGATTCCCCTTGAAATGGGTTGAGGTGCTATGTGAAGCTCTTGTTGGATGAGTACAAATTAGGCACACACACACAAGCAATCCAAGCAAACAAGGGTATAGCAATAAAAGGAATGCAAGGCACTAAATGCAAGCAAGTATGAATATGCTCAATCCCACGCAAGTATATGTATGATGCTATGAATGAATGAATGAATGCTTGCACAAATATAAGAGAGAGAGTTAGAGAAATTGGACAATCGCAAACACAAGGATATGATTCGAGGTTCGAGCCCCTAGCTCTACATCCCCGCCTACACCACCGTGTAGGATTTCCCAATCCACTATAGGAGTACCAAACTCCTCTCTCAACCTTACAATGCCACCGAGGCAATACAACACACAATCCACCTCTATCAAGAGGGATACGGCCCGTAGCCAACCACAACACACACCTCTACCTAAGAGGTATAAGGCCCGTAGCCAACAACAAACACTACCTCTACCGAAGAGGCTCACACACCAATACCACTCCGATCACCTCTACCGAAGAGGGATTCACAAATTAAGGAGGGTTTACAACTCAAGAGGTGTACAACCTCAAACACTTCTCTTTTCTTTCTCTTTTCTTTTCTCTTTTCTTTTCCACAAAAACAAAAATCCTAATAGTTTAGGATAGAAGATAGCTCAAGTGTGGAAACTATGTGTTTTTGGAAAACAAGCAACAAAGAAAACACTTGGGAAATTCTTGTAAAAGATGGAGAATGAAAACCAATACAAATATCCCAAATTCCTATTTCTTTGATTTTTCCAAAAACCCAAAATAATAAAGATTAGAAGTTTAAAGCACAAAAACTATTTTGAAAACTCTTTAAAAACACTTCAGAAACTGCAATTTTTCCCTTATAAAAACCTTGGCCAAAATCCCAAATGAATGGGGTTTATATAGGCCAAAACAGAAAACTAGCCGTTAGGCTGATGTGGCATTTTTGACAGCCACCGGTCGACCGGCCCGGTCGACCGCCAACGGTCGAAATTATGACCGTTGGGAGATTCGGTCGACTGCCAGTCGACCGACCAACAGAAGGAAACACAGTTTCCTTCTATCGATCGACCGACCCAGTCGACCGACAAGATACAGAGAGCAGACTCTCTATATCGGTCGACTGGATCCGTGTCCCGGTCGACCGACGGAGATGCACAGCCTGTGCATGTCCCGGCAGAGCAGCCGGTCGACTGCCGGTCGACCGGTCTGCCTGGAAAACTGTTTTTCTGGGCAGATTTTGAGATAGAAAATTTTGTAAAAAATATTTTAACACTTGTAAAAATTTCACAAAAATATGTTTTATCATTTTACTTGATAACTAAACTTGTGATAAAAATTTCAAGACATATATCAAACATATCAATTCATTTTTGTGTCTTGCCAATTTTATCAAAAATAAAACTTGTATTTTTATCAAACTAGATTTTTCCAAAACATGAATAGGAATGTCAAAATAAGTTTGTCTATAAGTTAAGCATGTATGTATAACTAGAAAACATCTACTATACATATTAATCATGAAAACTTGTTTTGATCAAACTATTCATGAAATCAATATCAAAAACCAAACCATGTGTATTTTGTGCACTTGAGCATATCAACTAAACTAAGCTTTAACAAATGGATCTAAAACTCAAAACTAAACCTATGGATACCTAAGTCTTCTTGACGATCTTCATCTTCAAGTAGACTAGCTCCCAAACGCGATCCACCGAGTGCAAAGGTATGATCTTTAAGCTTTGGCACCGGAATCACCATGATAAGCTTCCAAACATCTTGTTGAAGCTAATCACCAACACTAATAACCTGCTAATGATCTGAAACTTAGAAACACAAGAATATTAGTAAATATAACTACATGAGTTGATCATCATCAAACTAGAGTGGAAGGCCTTTGGGCCAACACTGACCTGTTAACATCTTTCTCTGATTTTTGGGCTGAAACTTTCACATCTGGAGTCTGATTAACGCACTGGCATCTACTTCAGATCACTCTCTGTAATCCTCAGTCGGTAACTTTCTTTAATATGGTCTCTTTATTTGTGGGTTAGATAACTGTCCTCTATTATTTTATCGATTTATTCTGTTGTCACTATATTGTGAGACTATGAGATTTTGTTGTCTTGTGTTTGCTGATTATAATATTGATTGTACAAGCTTTTGTCATCATAACTAATATTTGCTTCAATTTAATTTAGATTGAGAACGATAACATCACACTTGCACATTTTGTTAAATCCATTGTTTTGCATATTAGTTTTAATTATTTTCCTACCCAAGATCGTTTGTTGGTGGAGCGTAGCGAAGTTTTGTTCTATCACTGATTTCTGATTCACACACACTCATTTCACATCATTTTGGTGTAAGAGCATGATTAGGGTAGGATCTGCATCACGCAAGCATTTGTTAAGAAATTTTACTGCCTTGTTGCATTTAAAAAAAATCATCAAGTTTAAATTTGCATCTCTTCATCTTTATTTTGATTTTGTGTAGTGCATGCCCACTCGTAATGGTCACCCATATTTGATAGGAGAATTTAGTAAGTCTCATACCTTCTTAGTAGATCCCAATAGATTGCAGCAATGTTCACCAAAATAAATGCTAAACTAGAAGCCTTTAAGACACTCGACGAAAGGCTGACCAAAGTGGAAGCCACAGGTGATCAAACCCTACTGAGAAACAACTGACGTAACAACACCGATAATCTATCCAATCCCGATGCTCAATACTTAAAAGCATCAAGATCGATGTCCCCATTTTGATGGACATCTCGACCCATAACTTTTCATAGATTGGATACTTCAACTAGACAGGTACTTCACATGGTATGAACTCACTGAGTCTAGAAAAGTTAAGTACGCTGCTATGAAACTGTCTGGTCAAGCTAGTCAGTATTGGTCCACACTACAAAACAGGCGTGTAACTCGAGGTCGATCACTGATTGACACATGTGATAGGATGAAAGAAGAGCTAGAAATAAAATATGTGTCACCATTGTATAGTGCTCGTCTTGTGGACAATTGGCATCACCACACTCAAGGCAACAAATCTGCAAAGGAGTATGTTGAGAAATTTGATGAATTTCTCATCAGATGCAGTGCCATCTATAGGGAAGGTGACTCAAATTCTTTATAGATTCAGAGCTGGTCTTAGAGATGACCTATGAGCTGAAGTGTTAGAGGAGTCAACGAGTTAGAGGGCTCAAAGATTTAGATTCTGCTAGGACCACTCATACTTCCAAGAGTCACGATTATAGGGCCTCAGTGTCTAGACCGTCCCCATATCCCCAACCCAATAGGTTTAGTACCTAAACCCCTTCACATAGGGATGACATTAAGGGCAAGAATTTTGAACGGGATAACAGAAACAAGGGGTCCTGAGTCTTCAAAAGTTAGTTCCACAATCAAGTGCTACAAATGCAAGGTTACGGACACTTTGCTGCCAGTTGCCCTAATCTCCTCAGAATCACCATTATAAATAGAACACCCCACTGAAGACACTGAGTCAGATTTTGATGTGTACATCTTTAAGAGAGAAGATTTTGAAACTGAAGGAGAGCCCACAAGTGATGATGTTGGTCTCAATTGTATTAATCAAACACCATCAACTTGTTTATTGTTAAATGTGTCTCCTCCCCACCAGCTGAAAAAGATGATTGGAGAAAAGGTGTTACTTTTCACACGTTCACCAAAATTAGAGATAAGAGTTGTAAAGTGAATGTGGACAGTGAAAGTTGTATTAACGCAATATCATCGATATCGCTCGAATATCTTGGATTAGAAGTTGTATCTCACTCCCATCCATTCAAAGTGTCTTGGACTGACTCTACATCACTTGAGGTCAAACAACGACGTCTTGTCCCAATCAATTTTAATCATTACAAAGACAAGATTTGGTGGGATGTGATCTCCATGAATGTGCTTTAAGTCATATTAGGTAGCCATGGTTGTTTGACAAAAATGTCACTATTTATAGTTGATCCAACATATGTCAATTTGAGCATGAGGGTAAACTGATTAAGTTGCTACCCTTGAAACACAAGACTTGACAACCCAAGCAGATATCCACTTTGGCTTTGCTGTCAACTCCACCTCCACCTCTTATTGCTACTGTTCTCTTCTTATTTTTCACTAACTATGTATACCCTGTCCGCAAACCGCTTCCTCCATTACTGCTGACATCATCCCGCTATAGCGCATTCAAGTCTGCATCTGCATATACATCACACAAACACGTACACTAACTACACAAAGAGATCAGTGATGAAAGTAAACAGAGCAATGTGAAGCTAGTTTGCGAACTGATAGTAGAAAAATATTTAAAACTTTTAATGTAGGCAATTATGTGATGGTTTAGATTTATCCGAAATGGTTTCCTTTGGGAACTGTTAAGATGTTGCATGTGTACAGTGCTTGACCTTTTAAGATCTTGAATAAACTGAATTATAATACTTATGTTATAGATCTTCCAAAAGATTATGACATTAGTTATATTTTCAATGTTAATGACCTAGTGGATTACAATAGTTTTGATTGTAGCTCATTGGTTGTTAAGCCTTCTCTTAAGCCATTCTCTGAGAGACCCTCACTTACTCAACACCCAAATATTCATCCCATTACTGCAGAGAAGTTTGATAAAGTTTAGAGGATGCGACTATCACCACCAAAGCTGGTGGAATTCACAGGTACTTGAAACACTGTAAAGAAAAAGTACCGACTGTTGATTCACAGTTAGATCAAGGTGATTTGTAGCGAATTGATCTAGTACAACATGAGAGTATTATTCCACCTTACTCGATGGGGTCAAGTCTTCTACCACCTGAGAAGAATGATGCGGACATCAAGTGCTGAAGCAGGAGAAAGAACTCCAGTCCAGATTGACTCTAGCAGCTGAAAACTTTATGTATTTTCTTTTATGTAATTTCATCTTTTAGTTGTGTTTTGATTTATTAGGAGTTGGATATTGTATTTTCTTTTCATTTAGTACCACATCTGTTGTGGTTTAGAACTACAAATTTTTAAAGTCTATTTATAGACTCTTGGATTAGTTGGAATAATTAATGAAGAAATTTTGAGAAAATTATTTTGTAAGATTTTGTTATCTCCATTTGTTTAGGATTTTATTCTTAATTATCTCCTAAAAAAACCTTAACCCTAGGTTAATCTCTTTCCTCTAGATTAATCTTTCTTCTCTCTCTCCTCGCCCTCTTCTAAGTTGCCAGTCTCTCTTTATCTTTTTCCTTTTCTCTTCTCTCCACCAAAACCCAACAGCCCAGCACCCTGCCCATCTTCTCTTTCCCACTCTCTCACTCATCACCCGCGTCATCCCAGCAGCCACCATCGCCAAAACCCTGCTGACCTCCTCGCTTTGTCGTTATCAGTTAGCAACCCTGCCATCTTCCCCCGTCGGTGATCATCTCCTTCCTCGTGAATGCCATCTACAAAGAAGAAGTGGAAGATCAATTTGGGTTTTAAAACTAAACCCGACCCGCTCCCAAAGCCAATCCGAGATCTGCAAAGATCCACAATCAAAGAAGCGGATTTAAGTCAGTTTACCCATTTGATACAGTGATCTGACTGATCCTCCAGCTACAGTAAGGGGTTAACAGAACAGACCCATTAACATCTTTCTCTAGTTTTTGGGTTGAAACTTCCACATCCGGAGTCTGATTCAAGAGTTCTTCGAGACGTTACGATCGTGACGACGAGATCTACGTACTGGCATCCACTTCAGATCGCTGAGGTCTCTGTAATCCTCAGTGGGTAACTTTTTTTTAACACGGTCTCTTTATTTGTGGGTTAGATAACCGCCCTCTATTATTTTATCGATTTAATCTACTGTCACTATATTGTTAGGCTGTGAGATTCTTCTGCGATCAAAATATTGATTGTACAAGTTTCTGCCATCATAGCTAATATTTACTTCAGTTTATTTTAGATTGAGAACTATAACACCGCACTTGCACATTTTGTTAAATCTATCGGTTGGCATATTAGTTTTAATTATTTTCCTACCCAAGATCATTTATTGGTGGAATGTAGTGAAGTTTTGTTCTATCACTGATTTTTGATTCACACGCATACTCGTTTCACATCACAAACCCATTAAGAAATATAGAACCACTTGGTATTCTAGTTCGATAAATTCATATTCAAATTTCAGACTATCAAAACTTAACATTATGAGTAATAATAGATATAAGTTAATAAAATTCTCTTGCTTAAATGTATATTATTTTGTTGGTATTGCTTATTAGTATTAACCATATCCAATTTGGACCAAATAGTTATATTTTGGTAAGAAATGGATGTTGGCACTCACATGCATACATGCACACAGACACATTCAGCTATCGACTTTGAATCCTTAGGGATTCATTTTAAATCCAATAAAGATTTGAAAGTGCTTCTATAGTCATATGGTTTAAGTAATCAAATGTGGAAAGTTGGGTCTCAGATTTGGTTATCATGTAATTGGAGCTATTGCCACCTTTAGTTGTATTCATTGGTGTTTTAAATAGAACTGTCAAGGCTTGTAGAAACTATACAATCCAAAAATCATCGAGTGTTTATTAAAACTATTAATTGAAATCAACATCAGCCAACCGACTCCAAACCCCTTAACTTTCTATTCATTTTGTAATGCTTGTCTAACATATCATCTGTTGTGCAACATATTTTGTTCTTTTCACCGTATCTCACTCGAGAAATAAGATGATTAAGTGTAAAAGAAAAAGAACATCAAGAGCTAAACTGAGGGAGACTCCCAGGGTCCTTGAGTGCAAGCAAAATCTCACGTACAACCGAAAACAAGGATGACTTCACATGTTAAACATGCAAACCCAAGTCATAAAAGACATTTTCTATCGTGAAATAAATTAGCATCAAGGCATATAGATCACAGAGGATATAACACAAAGGATTAAGGGTGAATTGAGGGAAGGCAAGTCAACACTAGCATTTTGTTTATATGAATATCTTAAAATTCACTTTTTTTGAATTCATGAAATCATAGAGGTAGCATGCCTTTATTGTGTATAGTTGCATTACTTGTTACACATTCTAATTTATATCAAGTTACAGTATTGATCTTTTAATATAAGAAATATGTTAGATTTTATAATACAACTCTATAAATTTGTATTATTTGGATAAAAAATTTTAACTTCAAATTATTTACAATTACCAAGTTTTTAGTGTTTAATTTTTCTTCCATGTACATTCTTGGTCCACCTTGGAAAAACTAGGCATTCAACTCCAAAAAAGAAAGAAAGAAATCTGAGGTGGGGCCGTCCCACTTCTTTTTGGTGAAAATTGAGATTAATTAATGTTAAGATTGTTGGGAGACATTTTGGGTTGGCCATATGATGGTCACGTGATCCTCGATGGGAAAAGTTAACGGATGTTAGCTAGAGGGTGTGGAGTAATGAAATTAATAGTTCAAGAAAGTAAAGTGCCGCACCTATTATAATATAGGGAGTAAAGTGCAACTCACCCTAACTCTTATATACCCCTTTGTCCCTCTACTCCAAAAAATTTAAATCATATTTGCCATAAGTAATGCTTGTACTACAAATGTGATATTTTTTTTGGTACAAGGAAAAACGTATGTAAAGTTATGCTCACAAATTGTCGATAGGCCCCATATTTCTCTATATCTGAAAATTTGTTTAAAGTCTTCTCTACTGAAGTAGCATCACATTTTTAGTACAATTAGCATTATTAGGCCCTGCATAATAATTTTCATAGAAATTACATTGGAAAACAAATTAGGCTAATATATCTTGAGTTTAGGATAATAATTTTGTATACAAAATTATCATAATACAAAATAAGCATAAACTTTTTTGACTACAATGGATTTAATTGATTGTCTCTCAGCTCTCTACTTTGTAGCTTAATTTCAACATGAAACATTCTATGATCGAATCCTACTCTTATACTCAATGTGAATAGGAAATTTCTTTACAGATATTTGAAATTGTTTGAAACTATCCTTATACATGTATATATTTATATTTCAACCAGATGTATGAAAGGTAAGTAAATATTGGGTATTGGCCCTCCGAAAAAGGGATGCATGCTTAGCCAAAACCAATCAAGACATGCATGAGCGCCTTAACCCTCTCACCTGAACACACATATTTCCCTCTTTGACAAGTGTCAACCTCTAGCATATACCACCCAAACTCCTACTAACCATTTAGACTATGTTCTGCTTTGTCTTTTCTTATTTACACTCTTAAGGTTCTTTTGATTCATTCTTAACAAAATCATCCATTCTAATTGACAATAGCTCAATATGATTCAACAAGGCCAAAGATGCAAGTAGCATTGCTCTCCACAACAGAGAGAAGCGGTAGTGTTGGATGTGCAAAGATTGCTACTGGATATGCTCATTCCTTAACAATTTGGGTAACTAGTCGGGTTTGGGCGGGTCCGGTTGGTTTGAGCCGATGCAGCCTGTTTCATACTGCAATATGTAATAATACATACAAACATTACTTTCATTCTTTTCTTTTTTAACATTTCAATGATTTGGAACAAAAAAATTACAGATTAAAAGATTACAAGTTTCAGTCCATTAAAACGAATTTAAATTGCACATGATTCTATTTTTACATGTCTAAAGTATTTATTCTTCAAAATCTCCCATTTCATCTTTTGCATCTCTTCTTAAATAAATAAATGAATGAATAAATAAATAATATATTCTCTTCCTTAGTTCCACATAAAAAAATATCACAAGATAAATAATATAAACAAAATAGATGCTACCCAAAAAGAAAAAGGACACATTGATAATCTACTCATTATTGAAGGAGTGGAGGACCACGAGATTGAAGAGCTGAAGAGAAGTGGGGAGAGATCATTGAGAAGAAAGAGATCATAGTTTCATCGCTGAAGAAGAGGGTCTTTTTTTTCAATTGAACCATCACAATAAGGTTAGAATGACGTTCGTTGAAGAACAGGTTTTTTTTTGTTTTAATTAAACCATCACAACAAGGTTGATGATGCAACCACATCAAGGAGAGAGTCATCATCTCAGAGTTGGAAAAGGGTGTGCTAGATCTATAAGCAAAGAAGAAGAGGGAGAGAAGCTGTTAGAGCGGAAGGGGTTTCCTAATTGTTTTATTCTTCTTTTTGTTTATATAAAGAGAACTGAACTAATCTGAATAGTTCATCCATAGATGGACTCAGAATAAAGTCATATACTAAATTATATGAGCTAATCTCAACAATATTTTGCTAGTGATAGGGTCGTTCTAGTGTGGATCAGGGTTAATTGCTAGTGTGAACGGGGTTAATTTCTAGAGTGAAGCCTGAACAGGTCATGCTAGTGTGAACAGGGTGTGAACAGTCCTATAACAATCGTTAAAGCCCTAATCCAATGTGAACAGGGGCAAAATCGAAGGGTTAATGGGTGAGCTATATGTTCTTAATTGCTGTAGGGGCTAGTTTATATCCCAGTTTCAAGTATAAAACCCCTCAATCTGGGGCCCTCAATTGGGCAAAATGTTATTGATGAAGGGTGAAATATCTCTAAAACTCAGTTTGTAGCTCTGGATGCATCAAACTTCCTTACCTTTTTACTGTATAATCGATGATTCCAGTCTGACTTTTAACTTCCAGTCTGACTTTTGCCTCAATTTCTTTGAGCCTTTGAGTAGCATCATCTCTGTGTGCGTGCCCGTGTCTAAATGTACAAAGAAACTCCTGATAGGTTGGGTTTCCTACAATTAACCTAATATAGTGTTCATCATGTGGTACTCTCCACCATGGTCGCCACATTCCCTTGTGTATCTGATATTCTTGAATGACCTCCATGTTGAGATATGCAATTGCATTTCTGCATTTGTTTTCTATGCTATCAAGGTATTTTGACGGTGCAAAATAGGGAAATCCCTTAAATGCTATGCTTATAATCTGTTATAATTGTGAATAGTTATTTGATGGTGAAACAAGTAATTCTCTGAGGTTTTTGAATTCTTGAGATAGTTCAATATAATGCTGTCAAAAACCTTTTTGTAATACTGTTTTTAGTATCTTGATTCTTTTCTTGATTGTTTTAGTTTAAGGTTTTTTTTTATTAGTTTGGACTGAAATGTTTGTGATATACCTGACCAGACTTTGACAGGCACAAATTTGATTTTGATAATACTTTACCTTTCTTTGCACACAATCTTTCCTGACCAGTGATGGAAAACTTGAAGGTTGGAAATGATAACACATTGGCAGTGAATTTCCCATATGGTCTCCAGAAGGTCTTTACATTTTGTGAATATCTGAATTTTGTATCAATAGTAAGAATCATGTTAACATAGATCTTGCATGGCACATATGCGTTATTGCAAAAGAAAAGATTACTTTTTTTATTGTAGTCAGGGAGTTCAATGTGCTTTATGCCATTGTTGTAATTAAAAAAGTCAACTGGAAGTGTGAATATATCATATCATTTTAAAACCCATCATGTTTATTTCTGTTTTCCATGAAGTTTATCCCTCTATACCTGATGAGATATTTTACTTGATTTTTCTTTAAATATGTAATAAATATTACCAGAGGTAATACCTAGTCTTTCCTATACTCTTTATTTGCTTTACTAACAAACTTAAGCAGGCAGTAAGACTGTTTTGGTTCTAAATCATTATTGTTTATAAACAGATTCCGGCTCTGCAGCATGTAAACCTATCAGTTCGTCCAAACGAAGTTGTTGCCATTGTAAGCTATAGTAACTAGCGCACTATTTCCTTGTCAGTTAACAGTTAGTGAACAATGAATTAACTTTGTCCTTTCCACCCTTCTGTTTGCTGGTTTAGGTTGGTCTTAGTGGAAGTGGGAAAAGCACACTGGTTAGTCTTCTTCTTCGTCTGTACGAACCAACTCACGGTCAGGTGAGATCTTTTGTAGATGATTTCCAGTCTTTTTGCATCCTATATGTTATTCTAAATAAAAGAATGAATTATTTAGATTATCTAAAAAGTGACTTTTAACTATTAGCTTACTCGGTTATGTTACATCTATGGACTTGGCTTTTCATGGAGGGTACCAGACTGACACTTGCAGAAAGTTGATGCTACCTTACAATAGCAGTGGGTACAGCTATTATATTTTCATAATGGTCTTGAAGAGTAGGAAAAAAGAAAGTCTTGTAGGTATTAGCTTCGGGAACCCAGATCTTGTGCTACAACTGAGAATCTTATTTCTAACCGTGTTCTGGTTCAACGACTAAATAATCTATGTGCATGTCTAGGTTCCATCTGCTTTCTTAACTACGACAACTGGTGACTGGTGAGGAACATGATCTGGACCTTGACCTGATATTTGTGGATCACCCCTTGGACCATTTTCCATCTATCCTTTTGAAATAGTGCAGCATTATGGCCTCATACACATTATTTTAGTCCTATGTACAAGAGGAAAGTCTTAATTGCACTGTCTTTGGGAAGCTCTCTTGATTCTTAAAAGACGTCAGCAAAAGCACGCACATAGCTTGTTGTCGTTTGAATACTCAGGCTTTTGTCTGGGACTTTCCCATCTATGAATGAATCTGGATGTGATTATCTCTTTCAATTAGTGGTAACTCGTTAAGGCATGTATGATCTGCATCTGCACCTCGTCAGTACTCATGCCTTGGTCGGAAAAACGCCTTGGTCGGTGTAAGATTACTTTGAGTGGCTGAAAAATTACAGCGGAATAATTCTGATTACAAAAGAGAGAAGAAGACTCGGTTCTCCCCTTTGTTTAAAGTTGGGTTCTTTGTGTGACGGTGGAGAGTGATTCTTGTTCTCCGTTGACCGGTTGACTGACTAACTTCTCTTCAGGATGCTCTCGAAGGCTAATCAGAGAGGAATTCTGTTTTTAACACGCGAAGTATTTAGAGTCCACCGACTATTCCTTTCTCTTTTTCTCCAAAAGTACTCTCTTTGGGTTCAAAAAGAGCCTGCATTCCAAGAAATTCTTTTGATTCCAAAGAAGTCGTCCCCTCCCTTCATAGCAATTCAGGCTATTTATAAGGAGTCATAGGGATATTGTTGTCCCCTAAATTCTCTCCATAATGGGGATTAACTCCTCCATTACGTGGGGAGTTAATTGACCTGGTAATGGGGTCAGTTACAACAGAAACGCAGGTCTCGTGCTGGACGCGGGTCTCGCGTTGCTTGTTATAGACGCGGGCGTCTCAGAACGCTGAGTTGCTCAGACTCACGTTTGAAGTGAGACGCAGGGTTTCTCAGACCCGCGTCTGAAATAGAGCGCCAAGTTGCTTAGACCTGCACTTGAAGTGAGATGCAAGGTTTTTTAGACCCGCGTCTTAAGTGGAGCGTCAAGTTGCTCAGACCCGCGCTTGACATGGAACGTGGAGTTACTCAGACTCGCGTTAGTTAGGACGCGGAGTTACCTCAGACTCGTGTCGAATGTGGATTTACTCAGGCCCACGTCTGAAGTCTTCATGCTTCTCTAGACGCGAGGTCCGCGTTTCAGTTTAAAACGCAACTTTCGTGTTGAAGTGAGGTTTGCGTCAGATGATTTATCCTTGGTGATTTTTAGAAAGCCTACAGAACCCCTTCAAAAGTTTTCGATACTCCGCGGTTGACTGGGACGGATTTCGAAATACTTTGGATTTTGGTTGAACTTGGGCTTTCCATGATTGGACTGACAATCTTTTGAGATGCCCTGAGCTTGATCCTGTCTGGATTATGGTCTTCGTGATTGTACTGTTGAACTGCTTAAAGCCTCCAGGAAAGATCGTCACAAGTGTCTCAGAAACTCAGTTTAGCACTTGTCATAAGCTCTGGTTTGCTTGTCGGTGTACTGTTGAACCGGTGGAGTTATCAATTGCTCTTATCAGTATACTGTTGAACTGGTTGCTAAAGCAGGGACATACTCTTTGTATGTGTGAGAGAACGCATCCCTCACAGACGCGGTTGTCACACTGATCAAGTGGAGACGCGAACTTCAGTGGAGGTGGAGATGCGGCTCTCAATGCTGAAGAGACATGGCTCTTGATTGATGTCGAGACGCGGCCCTCAATTGTCGTTGAGATGCGGCCCTCATTGAAACACGACTTTTGGAACGTGAAGATCGCGTTAGATGCTTCGAGGCGCGAACGCAGGCGCCGCTTGGGACGTGTGTCTGGTTCTGATTGAGCTCGAGATACGCGCCGCGTATCTTGGCCGATGTAAGGCTTATAAAAGACCCGGGTCTTTCAACAGTCAATTCACTTTAACCGTTCATCATTTTCAATCAGATCCGCGTCTAAAGTTTTTGTGCTTTCTCAAAACCCATAAAGCTTCGAGATTTTTCCCAATCTTTTACAAAGATGTTCACCGTGATAATGGCTCCAAAAGCGAAGTCTGTCGCTTCCTCTTCTAGCGTCGCCGCTGCTCAGTCTCAAATGGGCAGTGTCCCTCTTCAAGAAGCCCTCATTTCAGGTAAAAAGTCTTCAAATGGCTTTCGCCATTGAGAACACAAAGAGGCTCTGCCCTCTTAACTTCTCTTTGAATTTTCAAAAACTTCTGTTGAAGTTGATCAGTCGACGCGGATCTTGCTGGTTCGCGTTTGATTTATGGACGCGGTCCTCGCGTTGATGAGCAGAACGTGTTTCCGACTATCTTGACATTTCTTTGCTTTGTTAACGTGACCCTCGCATTTGCGAATTGAATGCGAGTCCAGTAGACTCTGCGTCTTGAGACTTCTGAACGCGGGTCTCGTTTGGGAGACTTGCGTTTGAGACTTAGAATTTTTTTCTAAGTATGAAGTCTGGATGCGGGCTTCATGCGAGCCTCGCGTTTCGGTTATAAAACGCGGGTCTCGTGTGTTGAGCCTTGCGTTTGAACTCCAATAGTGTAGTTTCATTGTTTTTTCAGAGTACTGATACTGTTTTCTCTTCTTTGCAGTGAGGTATTCCTCGAATCCTCTGGTGAAGAGGCACCATTTTGGTCATGTAGGTGGACCCGATCCGGATGCCATCTCCAAGCTCGACAGGACGATGCTGGCCTTTACTGGCAAGAATCGTGAACGGCGAGCTAAGTTGAGCCTGGCAAGCTCACAGACTCTCCGGGAACTTATTATTGACGGGAGGTTTGAATCAGAGGCCGTCAGTTATTGAAGATGTCAAGTTGTTTGTTTGGGGACTCCATTTATGAGGATGCGGAAGTAATGCTTGATGGTAGCTACAAATGGCTCTTGGGGAGCGTCGTTTTTTTCTCCCGGACATGGAAAGAATGTTTTCCTTGTCATTTATCCAGCCGCTGTCTCTTCGTCCATCGATGGAGTGGGACTGACAGAGGAATAGTCTGGAGTTTCCCTTGGGCAGATCTTTGATCACTCGGCGGTCCCAGTAGATCATGATAAGGTCATTAGATTGCTGCCAGGTTCTTCAGAGGCGGAATATCCTGCCAGTGAGACACCTCGTCAAGCGTCTATGTTCATTAACCAGTTTATGGACGTTTAGGGTGACTTTCCCCTAGGCGAGTTTCGAGCATTGGGATGGGTCCATTCTTCGGACAAGTACTGGTTGTCTAGGATGGTGGGTTTCGTCTTTGGAGATTTGGAGGATGAACTTCTACAGACAGGCCTTTATACTGCGGTTTAGGCTGTTTAGTATGGCATTCCGTAAAGCAATCACCACTTCTTTGCCATGCTGGAACGTTACAATCCGGAGTCATGTACATTTTTCACTCCGGTCAGGAAAACGGGGCTAGCTCTTCATGAGATGTATGAAGTCTCTGGGCCAGTGATGGGGGGACATTCCATATGAAGAATATGTCCCATCAGCCAAAAAACTGCACTTGCTGGAGGACAGTGCCCCTCTGGTATATGCGACTTATTGGGAAGTGTTATCACTTCCATATTTGCGCTGAGATTATTGGTTGGAGATCCGGGGGAATCAAGCAAATGGCCTGGGCAAACTACCTCTTCAATGGCCTATGGGACAAAGCTGACCGCTTAACTCGCCTAGTCCTGAGCATAGATGTGGAAATTGAAGAGAGAATCAACGCTTCAACGTCCTCGGACACCACGGAATCAGCTGAAGATACGTTCAAATCGGGCACTGTCTTCGAAAGTTTTCATCATCAAGCCAGGACACTTATTTCCAACAGGGCCCTATTAGTTGGATTCCTGATGCTATGGCCGAAGCGGTGTATTGTGCCAATGCTTTCTCATGAAGTCATAGTGGCTGACGTGGTGTATCCTGCAGTCCTGCTGGCATTTGGTCGGGATATCGCTCTCCTTCCAATGATGGTGAGGTGTATCCAGAGTGGATTTCGGGCATTGACCAAGACCTTCTGCAAAGTGGAAGTTATAGTGGATGCCGATGGCAATGCACTCATTGACCAGCATGGTAATCCTGAGGTCAAAGTGTCCAATCCCTGAATCAAACTTTCATATACTTATCTGGTGGCGTGGTATGTCATGCATTGTCCTTCTCTGATGACTCGTATACACGTTGAAGGATTTTGTGCTGTTCTTGCAGAAGTCAGAGCACGCATCTTGGCAGCACACTTACATATTCTACATCAAGAAAGTCACCCAGAGTGGCTCTAATTATCAACTGGTCTGATGCCTTCCTGATATTCAGGATACATCATGTGGAGACCATTTCCTGGATATCGCGGGGCCAGATGGGTACACTACCCTTTCAACCGGTATCTTCTACCGGTTGATGAGTATTCGACCTGGATACCTTATTTTTCGTCAGGGTGACACCTGTGTGATCGAGCGTTGTCTGCCGAGCCGATTTGCTTGTCATTTTGGGTACGATCAGCTATACGTGGAGAACCTAAATACCGCCTTCACTTCAGTGGGAACGTATTTGAAGGGGCACGGGCATGGTACTTCTACGTGGTTGAAGGAACGGGAACACTGTTCAATCTTCCTCTAAAATCACCTAATGTATACACCAACCTTGGCTTTTGCAATTGGTATGTTATTACCAACACAGTGCCGGGTTACAAGATGAACGCCTCATGCATTAAAGCCATTAAGTCCGCCTATAGTGCCTATAAGGGATCCAAGACTGTTCGTAAGAAAGGAATGAACTTGTTCTTAGAGGCTGAGAAAGAGGCTAGTGTATGTGCGACGGCAGAACGTGCTGTTAGAACTGCAGAGGCGCACCCTGTAAGAAAGTCTCGCCAGGCCGTGGCAAACGTGCTCATCCATCCTCTTCTGCGGGTGGCTCAAGTCGGAAGAAGACACGAAGAGAGCCTACTGAAGCTGAAGTTTTTCTACAAGGAGTTTCTCAACCATGGCTGGGCTCCGCAGAATCCGAGAAAGAGGAAGAGGTGGCTCCTCCGCTTATTCGGAGTCGGTGTAGCAGGGGGCTTGCCACTTTGGAAGGAACAGAAGTTGTGGAGGGGCCTCAGCTAGAAGCTCCGTTAGCTCTTTTGACGACTTCAGGTGAAGGAGCTGAAGTGCAACCGGGTTCTCCAAGTATTATGATGCTGGCCTTGAAGGTCGTTGAATCCAGTCCGACCACTGGGCCAATCGGAGGAAAAGCTCTGGCTGCTGAAGTGCCTTTGGTTCAGGTATCGTCTTCGTCGTCTAAAGGCGATGATCACGATGTTGGGCCGGAGCCCGCCTCTTATGATGCCAGTGAGCCCTTGCATATGACGGAAGAGGAATTGATTCCTTCAGAGACAGAGCTGCTGTCTAAAGAGATCGCTACTGCCGAAGGCATTTTTCTTTTCAACCCATGTCTTTTCCTATAGAAACTATAGATGATGTTTTGATCATCTGCTTGAGTAACCTGTCGCATGGGCTACCACTGCAACTGAGGGCGAAACCTCCTTGAATATTGGTGAGATGATTGAAGAACTGACTCAGCCAGCGGGCACAGAAGTTCTTAAGATCAGCGATGAAGTGACTGTTGTAGGTACAACATCCGGGGATGGAGAATCTTCTCAGCCAGGAGAACTGCTGGAGGGTGGTTTGCCTCCTATATCTCCCCAACCTGGTAAGATATCAACATTTAATAATCTCCCTCTTGGTGTTGTCACTGATATCGTCACAATGGTTGTAGGTGACATCGCTCCTGCTCAAACAGAAGAGCCCCTTATGGGTACTGGTGTGGAGGCCATTCCTCCCACTTCCGACCGTGTCTCCATCACTATCGTAGAGACTGGATCAGGCAGTGTTCTGCCAGTATCGACGCTAGCTATAGACATCCTGGAAGAGTTGTCTCTCTAAATGGTCTGACAATTCTTCATGACAATGGAGTAATGTTCCGAACTAGTGCTTTTTGGGCGAAGTTCCTTCGAGTTCGTACGAACACTTCTTGAGAACCAGGTTGAGAATATCAAACGGGAGTTTTTGATCGTGCGAGAGCGCATCAAGTGCTAGTTGAGCAACTTGGTGTATACTCGAAAGAACTTAGGAGAAAACTAGCCCGGTTGCTGATGCTCAAAGGGTGTTTGAGAATCTCTGCGCCAATCAGGAACGGGAGCGACAGGAGATTGGGGGGCAAATAGCTGAGGAAGCTTGTCGTCTTGATGATTTCAAGGACCGCTATCAAAACTTGACAGACGATCTTCAGAGATACGAGATTGTCACCAAGAGCGCAGAAGGAGTGATAGCGAGTGCTCGAGCTGCAATCGCCAAGGCACAAGCTCTGATCCTGGACAACGACCTAAAGCTTGCAACTAAGAGAGAGGATGGAGGAGCTCGAGGTTGCCAAAGGTCAAGTACAGCAAGAGCTCGACGTCCATGCTCTGAAACTGGAAGCTCTTCAAGTACAAATCGCCACAAAGAAGCTTTTATCGGAAGATGAACTAAAGGCCTAGCCTTATTTGAGATTGAGGAGGCGCGCCAACGAGACATTCAGTGCCTCAAGGACCAAATAAAATCCCTCTTGGGCGAGAATAACTTTTTGTTTCTTTTTTAACTATCTTGTTTAAACAAAAGAGCGTCTGTATCAATTCTAAATTTTGATATAAATAAAAGTGATAATTTTGTCTTCGTCTTGTCTTAACTTTCTTTTTTTTTTTGCGTTTGAAAATTAGACAAACGAAATTGATTGTCTTTGATTGCTAGAGGTGACGATTAACATAGCAACTCAAAGTCTTGAAATTTCATTTAAGAAATTTAAAAAGGGTTACAGTCAGAGGTATGATGTTAACTTGACAGGAGTTGAATTCATGATTTGAACGAATTTTATAGACTTGTTGTCCCATTGGTGAGAATAACAAGTGAGATTAAATCAACACAAAATTTATGAAAATTTTTTACCGTCAGAGGTGTAATGTTAACGTGACGGGCTAGGATTTACAATTGGAAACAAATTGAATTGTCAGAGGCGTGATATTAACCTGACAAGAATGTGGATGCTAGAGGTGTGATATTAACTTAGCATCAATTGAGAAAACTGAGAAGATTGCTGTCATAGGTTTAATGTTAACTTAACAGCGAGGTGAATGTTAGAGATGTGGTATTAACTTAGCATCAAAGAGATCTCGTTTTCATTGAGAAAACTGAGAAAATTGCTGTCATAGATTTAATGTTAACTTAACAGTTAGGTGAATGTTAGAGATGTGGTATTAACTTAGCATCAAAGAGATCTCGTTTTCATTGAGAAGACTGAGAAGATTGTTGTCATAAGTTTAATGTTAATAGCGAGGTGAATGCTAGAGGTGTGATATTAACTTAGCATTTGACATCTCGGCTCTGATAAGAAAGTTCGAGGGAGGATCATTGTCATAGGTGTAGTATTAACTTAACAATGAAATAGATGCTAAAGGTGTGATATTAACTTAGAATCGAATGTCTCATTTTCGGTGAGAAAATGGAGAGAACCACTGTTATAAGTGTAGTGTTAACTTAACAGGTATTCATATTGTAATATGAGCAATGTTGGTCAGAGGTGTAGTATTAACTTGACTGAGAGATTATGCGATTTGAGCAATTTGGTAGACTTGCCATTGTATTGAGAGGGACTGGCAAGTTGAAATTTTATCCGTTGGGGATATTGAAAGAAGTCACTGTTAGAGGTGTAATGTTAACTTAACTGTGAGGTATGCCAGAGGTATATTCACTTGACACGTTTGATTTGTAATTATTTTGCTGGGGAAATAATTACAATTCTTTTGAGGTCTTACCATTCCATGGGCAGGAATTGGTAAGGGATTTTAGAGGAGAAAGTGGGATCAGGCCCTCAGGATTTTTAGCAAACCCTCAGTTATCAACGAATTTGGTATGCCTTTACTAACTATCATTTGAGTTGGGCTAGTCATGTTATTCCCCTCAACATAATGAGTTGTTGAGAATTTTCCGTTGGACTTAAATGCCAACTACTTTCTCTATCCTTTAGTCATCGTAGGCGTCGGATATTCATAGATAAACTAGAGAAGAGTAATAAAAACTGAAGTTTCGCACTTTATCTTTTCTTTGATGTTTACATCATGCATTATGATATAACCAATGTTTGATTGGCTCGGCATCGATCGACCGTGATGTGATACGTTGAAGGAATAAGCTTTTCTTTGGCGCTCTTCCAAACATCTTGGATATGGAAGCTTCGATCAGAGGTGTAGTGTTAACCTGATCATGAGAAGAGTGACAAGGCTAAAACTGAAGTTTCGCATTTTGTCTCTCCGATATTAACATCATGCATGGTGATGTTAACAATGCTCGGCCGGCTCGGTGTCGATCGACCATAATGTAATCCGTTGAAGGAATAAGCTTTTCTTTGGCACTCTTCCAAACATCTTGGATCTAGAAGCTTCGATCAGAGGTGTAGTGTTAACCTGATTATGTGAAGAGTGACAAGACTAAAATCGAAGTTTCACACTGTCTCTCTGATATTAACATCATGCATGTTGATATTAACAATATTCGGTCGACTCGGTGCCGATCGACCGTAATGTGATCCATTGAAGGAGGAATCTTTTCTTTGGCGCTTTTCTAAAGATCTTGGATCTGGAAGCTTTTGATCAAAGGTGTAGTGTTAACTTGATCATGAGAAGAATCCTGTTAAGGATAGTACTTCTTTAAGAATCTGCCGTTGATCGGAATCATGAGTGTATCGCCGTTTGGAGTTATGAGGCGATATGCTTCATTTGAGTAGACTGACTCTACTACAAATGTCCTTCCCATTTGGGTTGGAACTTTCCTTTTGTCTTATGTGTCATAACCATTGGTCTCCTGGCAAATAAGACAAAGTCTTTCTTGAAGATCTGTTCTCTGACTTTCTTGTTGAAGGCTTTAGAAATCCGAGCTTGATAGAGCTCGATTTGTTGTTGGGCTTGCAGACGCTTGTCGTCTAAAGTTTCCAACTCCTGGAGGTGCAGTCGATGTTTTTCCTTATTTACCATCTTGGTTGTCAAGACAACTCGCAGAGATGGGATCTGAACTTTCAGTGGGAGTACAGCTTCACATCTGTTCATCAAGAAAAAAAGGTGTGGCTTTTGTCAGGATTCTCGCTGTTATGCGGTAAGCTCCATAAGCATTCGCCTAATTTGTCGTCCCAGTCACGTTGACTCTTTGAGACAATTTCTTGAGAAGCTTCCCTATAGTCTTGTTGAAGGCTTCTGCAAGGCCGTTAGTGGCTGGATAGTACGCCATTGATGACACACTTTGGATTCTAAATTTATTACAGAATCGCTGGAATGCTTAGCTGACGAATTGGGGCCCGTTATCGTGGATGATTCGTCTGGGTATACCGAAGCGGTAAAGCACTTCATGCTTGATGAACTTGATCACGTTTGGTGTCTTTACTTTTTTCTGGGGGACAGCTTTCGCCCATTTAGAGAAGTAATCCGTTATGATCAAGATGAATCGATGTCCTCTGGATGTTGGAGGACTGATTAGTCCAATAACATCCATCCCCCACATCTCAAATGGCCACGAGGAGGATGTTGGATGAAGACGCTCCGGCGCTTGATGAACAAAGTCACCGTGGATCTGACACGCATGACATCGTTTGGCATAGGCGATGGCGTCAGGGATCATCTTTGGCCAATAATAGCCAAGTCTTATGAGACGATCTCTGAGCTTAGGTCCGGGTTGGTGAGCTCCGCACATACCATCATGAGTTTCTTTGAGTGCTTTCTGTGCCTTTTTGTGTGAAAGGCATCGGAGTAGGATTCCATCATACGATCGGCGACATAATGTCTGCATGATCGCATTGTAATAGAATCGAGGAGCTTTCTTTCTGATGGCAATTGCCTCCTTGGGGTCGTCAGGCAATATGCCATATAAGATGAAGTCGATGTAAGGAAATCACCAATCTCTAGGCTCGAGACTTATTGAAGTCTCAAGAACCTCTTTGACTTGAAGGTCTCTTCTTAGAGCTTTACTGTCTTCAAGGGCGAATTTACAGCAGTACAAGTCACGACTGTAAACGAGTATTTTTCCGTGGCTTCAGCTGGAAGGACCAACGAAACGACGAGTGACGTCAGTGCATCTGCATGTGCATTTTGCCGCCGTGGTACATGGTCAATGTAGAAGTTTTCAAACTTCTCTGCCATGATAATGGTCGCGTTGTGATATGACACTAAGTCTTCATGTCGGACTTCATACTCCCCACGAAACTAGTTGACGATGAGTTTTGAATCACCGTATGTTTCGAGATTTTGGACTCTAATATATTCAGCAAGTTGCATTGCGATCAAGAGAGCGTTGTATTCAGCGGCATTGTTGGAACACGGCTCCGTTAGTGAAAATGCACGAGAGATCACATAGTTATGTGGGGAGATAAGTACTACCCCCACACCTGCAATGATATTTGCCTCTGGATTCGTCCTTGATGCTCTGTCAAAGAATAGTTGCCACACTTGTTTTTCTGAGGAGGCATTGATCAAGTTAACTTCCGTGATCTCGTCAGAGATCGCCATAAAGTTATGACGTTCCTGGGACTGGATGATCGGCCAGAAAATCTGCCATAACTTGACATTTGATCGCCTTTTGTGGCATGAATTACATCTTATATTGTGAGAGCAATATGACCCATTTCGCTAGCCTGTTGTTCAGCGAAGATGGACTCGTGATCAGCAATCGTAAAGGATTGACTTTGGAGATAACTTGAATGCGTTGCCCCGTGAGGTAGTGTCGCATCTTCTACACAGCAAAGACCAACGCTAAGCATTCCTTCCCAGTTGGGTTGTAATGGTACTCTGCCCTAATCATTGTTCTACTTAAATAGTAAATCGTTTGTTCATGATTTTGATCATTATTTTGAGCTAATAAAGCTCCTAAGGAATGATTCATCGCTCGAACATATAACAGGAAAGGTTTTCCTGATATTGGAGCTTCCAGAACGGGTGGGTGTGTGAGATACTCCTTGATCTCTTTGAATGCTTCTTGGCAAGCATTGTCCCTGATGAATGACTCCCTTCTTCATCAACTTGGTGAAAGGTTGGCAGCGTCCTGAGAGATTTGATATGAATCTCCGGATGTACGCCAATCATCCTTGTAAATTCCTGAGTTCTTTAAGATTTCTCGAAAGTTGCATATCTTGGACGGCACGGATCCTCAGGATCCAGATGAATTCCTTTGGATGTAACAACAAATCTAAAGAATTTATCACTGGCTTCCCTCAGGAAGGACTTAGTTGGGTTCATCTTCCATTGGTGAGCCTGCATGATATCGAACACTCTCCTCAGGTCTACGAAGTGATTCCCCTTGTTGAGGCTCTTCATGGTGATGTCATCAACATAGCATTCTACGGTCTTGCGTATATGTTCGTGGAAGATCGCATTCATGGCGCGTTGATATGTAGCACCAGTGTTTTTTAAGCCGAATGGCATCACTATAGCAGTATATCCCTACAGGCGTCCTGAAGGATGTGTGTTTTTCATCTTTAGGGTACATTTTTATTTAATTATACCCTGAGAAGCCATCTATGAAAGACATCCTCTCAAAGCCGCACGTATTGCCGATGATGACATCTGTGATCGGGAGTGGGAATCGTCTTTAGGGCAGGCGGCATTCAGAGTGCGGTAGTCGATGCAGATCCAGATCTTTTCATTCTTCTTTGGAACGGGAACGATATTGGCCACTCAATCTGGATGTTGCTCTTCCCTGACGAAATCAGAGCCTATAAGCTTTTTGACTTCTGATTCGATTGCTTCCATGATCTCAGGACGGAACCGTCGTTGCTGTTGTTTGACTGATTTAGCGTCCGGGTTGATGTTGAGACGATGCATGGCAATCTGGAGATCGAGTTCGGACATGTCCTCGTATCTCCAAGCGAAGACATCTATATACTCTCGTATGAGCTGAATTAGGTCTTCTTTCTCAAAAGGCGACAAGCTCTCACTTATGAACCTCGTTTTCAAGATTTATCTGAGTCGCTTTATCCTCAGTGGGTGGTTCGCGTTGTTCAAAACGCGTATTTCAAAGAGTATTTAAGTGTTTAATTCATGGATCAGAGTCTGACTGGATTAATTCTTCAGATTCAAAAGTATCATCTCCGTCATCTTCAACGTGGCTGCTTGATACTATGTTTACTAAGAGACTCCCGAAGATATCGCCGATGTTGACGTCTGAGTCCCACGGCGATGTTGCGACGAGCTGTCATCATCAACCTCTTTTTCAGATTTGGGATCTGACAAGACTGGTGTAGATACATAACCAAGGTCCCTTCGATTCTTCTGATAGTAATCGGGTCTTTGCCTTTCGATACAAACGAATGAATTAGTATTCATTTTCCTTTTCCGAAATTAAGGCTTGATTCCTTAATGAAATCATGCCCCATTCTTTCCATCATGTGACGTGAATTTTGTCCATAATGAAAGAATTGTGGAGACTCAACATCACCCTGAGATTTCGCAAGCTACAGGCTCTGTCTTGATTCGTCCGAATAGAATTGATTTTTGACCCCTTTGCTTGGCTTGTACTTCAAAGAAGGCATTATGTGCATCTCTTACTTTTTCGCGTACCAGGAGAGATGACTTCGTTGGCACACACAATGATGTTAAGGCATTCATTGCTGACCAAGAATCACAGTCCACGTCAGTGCTAGTATCTGACGGCACAGAATCCGAAGCAAATGCAGAAAAGTAAGCCAAATCTAGATCTTCATTGATGAACCACTCGCCTTCAGCATCAGCGGTGGTATCGACATTGAGCTTATTAATGCTCGTTACAAGAGGATTTATTTCCCAGAGACACTCATCTTCTTCTGCTCTGTATCTACTTCGTTGCCAGAACCGAGTTCTTCCGGGTGTGAATTCTCATCAGCCTTAAGAGAATCCTGATAAAGGAGGGAATCAGTAAAATAATTCTCGACTCCTTTGAACGGGTGCCTTTCGGCAATCATCGTTCTCACTTTTCATCTTCACCAACGTATTTTATTTCTTGATGAAGAGTGAACGAGACGATGGCGTTGCGATCAATCCATGGTCGTTCCAGCAGCAGATCGTACGAGGTGTCTGCGTCAATGACATAACATGTCACTTAAGATTTCAAGTCCCCGATCTGACACCTGAGCTTGATTATTCCCATCGGGCGCGTACCATTGGCGTTGAAGCCATAGATGGTTGTCCGAGTAGCGCACAACCGGTGGGTGGGTATCCCCAAATGTTACATGACCCTATGGGGCATAATGCTTAACGCGGATCCTGGATTAACCTGAATATGACTCACTTCAGATGATCTGATATACCCTGTGTAGTATAGGGGTCTATCATGCTTCCCTTTGACCTGCATGTCTTCTGGGGTGAAAGTGATGCAGGGAAACTGCTTCGAGGCATTGCGACAATGACTGCCGTCTTCCTCGTGACAAGTAGCAGGAATCTGGGTTATGAAAACCTCTGCATCTGCTAATGCTTCTCTTAGAGCGTCTCTTGTAGACTTGGAAAGTCTCAGGAGCTCATAGAGAGTGATCCAAGCAGAGATTTTGGTTAGCTGAGCCAAGACATTAAAACGGAAGGGAGTTGATGATCCCGCACCGCTTTTCAAAAGAGCTTTAACATATCAAATATTCAAAGCTCTTTCCGCTTCTCCGTAGATGGCCTCGTGGACTGCTCGATCGCCCTTTCAGCTGGCTGTGGGGAGTTTGCTACTGGCTCACTGTACTGTTTCAGGTATTGCTTGTCAGATCGAGTCTTTGACGCCAGAGGTGTGCCCGTGTCAGCAATAAGGGCGGACTCCCCGTCTCTCGAATTAGTAAGAGAAGCGACATCTTCCTCAGTTTCTCTTGTAGAGATGCTCGCCGCATTGCTGGAGGATGCTTTAGCCTTGCCTCTGGACATTTTGCTTGAGACAGTTGTCCACTGCTGGCTTTCGACAATGTCAGGATGGACCCACATCGTCTCTCTTTGAGGAGTAGGGACTGGAATAAGACCTTTCTTCTTCTGGTTGTGATAATCAGTATTGATCACTTTAAATTCCTCTTTCGGGATGGGAACCACTCCGGTCGGCGCTAGCGAAAGATTTCGTCCAAATTGAATTGGTGACGTAGCTGTCATGTTGGCGGTCACCTTCTTCTGTTTTGGACAAAGTTTCAATACCTCCGCATCAATCAGGGCCCGAAGGACATCTTTAAAGATGTAGCAGTTCTTGGTAGGGTGTCCCAGCATCCTGTGATATAAACAGTAGTTGGGATATTTCGTCTTCCCCACCTCTTCGGGGCGTCTGAGCTTCAGAAGCTTGAGTCTGTTACTCTTTTGGAGTAACTTGAATATAGAGACCACATGCTCATCCTTGAAGGAGTATGATTTGTTTCCACGTGGTTGACTGGAAGCCATATCTTGTCTGACTGACTGGGTCTTTGGAGTTGATTTGACTTCCGTTGCCAGAGTGTTTCTCCTTCTCGGTTAAGAAGATGACTCTGGTGTACGTCACATTGACTTGTCGGGTCTCGGTTTGCTGCCTTTTTCTTCTGCCCTGACTCGGGCGACGATCTCTTCTGCCTGCTCGTCTTGTAGCACCAACTGCTTCCAAGTGCGACATTTTTGGTCACTCCCATTTGAGCGGTAGGGAAGTTTGCAGATTATGACGACATGTCTCCATCAGTGTGGACTGGGTTATGCCGCTAGGACAACAGAGTGTCTTGCTCTGAAATCTCTCGACGAAAGTTTTGATGGACTCTCCTTTCTTCTGCTTGGCTGCAAGGAGAGTCGGCACCGAGATCTCTAAATCATTTTCAACGAAACGAGCCAAAAACAACTTTGAGGTCAGCCCATGTTTTAATTGAGCCGGCAGGAAGTTTCATAAACCATTCAAAAGCGACCCCCTTAAGGGTGCCAATGAATAAACGAGCCAAAATGGCATCGTTCGATACTACATTGTCAGTTTGGAATTTAAAATAGTATATGTGTTGGTTCGGTGACCCTTTACCGTCGAAAGTGTGAAGGATCGGTGCCTTGAATTTGGGAGGGTAGGGAGCTGTATCCCACTTTGCTGGATAGGGTCGGACTATCCCCACTTCTTGGAGTCCGTCTCGGTTGATGAGAGCCTCAAGGTGTTGCTCCAATTTTCTCATCTTTTTGAAATGAGTGCTCTCGTGCTCTGAGTTATCCTCCTCTTCAGATGAAGACTTGGGTGGCTCAGAGTCGGAATGCTCTTCATTCTCGGTGTTTGCAGAGGATGAGTTTTTCCCTTCCTTCTGTTTGCCCTTGGACTTCTTGGAAGGAGTTTTAACTTTCGGCTTCTTTTTATCCTTAAGCAGTTGTGACATCATCTGCTTAAAGATGTTGATAGATTCTTATTGAGCTCGAATCATATCGAATTGCTCCTGTTGAACTCGGGCCTGCTCTTCGAATCACTTGGCCATCTCCTCGGGAGTTCCCGCCATATAAGCGAAGGCGGTTGTCCCTGCACTGGAATTCGAAGACTGAGATTCGATGATGACAGAGTGCTCATCATTCACCTCAATTCCCCTGGCTAACAGATTGTAGTTAACTGGAGCAATTGCTCTCGTGCGGGTCCGAGTGTGTCGGTAGACCCCTTCAGCTTCGATAAGAACATCCTTCAAACCTGGAGACCGATTAGTATCCGACTCCTCTGAGCAGCCAGTTGCTTCCTCTTGGACTTGCTTAGTGTGGAACTCAGCCCCACCATGTTTGCAATCACTTCTGGGTAATTGACGTCAGAGAATGATTTCTTTTTCCAGGATCGTCGTCTTTTGGCTGAATTTGAAGCCGTTGACAATCGGCTAAAAATTGAAGGTTTACTTGTTTGAAAGCCGCAATGGCAATCAGAGAGCACCGCTGAGATGAGCTGCTCGCAGTGGCATCGAGGGGCGATCTGATGGACGCTCCTCTTCCTTGTCAGGTAGTCTCTCAGGTCCGTTGATGGGACGTCTGAGAAACTAGCCTCTAACCTCTAGAGGTGAGGGTTTTTTGGTTGGACGCGGGTCTCGCGTTTCTTTGTTGAAACGCAGCTTCACGTTGAGTTGAAATGCGGCTATCGCGTTTAGAGTTAGAAACGCAGGCCTCACATTATCGGGGAACGCGGGCCTCACATTTTGGAGCCGTTGAAACGCGTTGTAAAGAACGCGAGACTCGCGTTTTGGGACGAAAATGCGGTCCTCGCGTTGCTTAAGAGAAATGCGGGTACGAACCTCGTGTTCTGAGTCTGCAGAATAGATTGCTTCTGCAGCATCTTCGAGATGTTGTCGACGAGCGCAACGTCTTCGTCGACGTTTAGCATTCCGGTTAAACCGTAGAGGTTGTTGGGGGTTCCCATCAACCTGGAACTGCAGGGTTTGGAGAGGAGGACGGCGGAATTGGTCTTCACTGTCGCTTTGATCGTGAACCGCTGCTTTCACCCTGCGGGTCTCCTGAGAGACGTTGACGCGGGCAACATGAGCTGCACGAGAAGTGGCAGCCTGTTGTGAGCAGTGGTGCGGGCCACTTCAGGAGTAATCTCTGAAGAGATTTGAGAGCGAGTCTCAAAAGAGATTTTGCGGTATTGTCACATTGCCTTGGGGCTGGCAGAGCCTGAGGAAAGAAACTCCTTAAACTTCCCTTGGTCGAATTCAATGACGAGAGGTTCTCCCGTCTTCCCGAGGAGCCGGACGTCGGCTTGCGCCACAACATTCTCGTCAGTAGAGAAGGAAGTCCCCAGCGAAGTCGCCATCTTTTGTTTAGTCGGAAAAATACCTTGGTCGGTGTAAGATTTCTTTGTGGCTGAAAAATTACAACGGAACGATTCCGATTACAAAAGAGAGAAGAAGACTCGATTCTCCCTTTTGTTTAAAGTTGGGTTCTTTGAATGGCGGTGGAGAGTGATTCTTGTTCTTTGTTGACTGGCCGACTGTCTAGCTTCTCTTCAGAATGCTCTCGAAGACTAATCAAAGAGGAACTTAATTTTTAACACGCAAAGTGTTTATAGTCCATTGACTACCCCGTTTCTCCTTTTCTCCAAAAGTACTCTCTTTGGATTTAAAAAGAGCTTGGATTCAAAGAAATTATCTTGATTCCAAAGAAGTCGTCCCCTCCCTTCATAGCAACTCAGTTTATTTGTAGGGAGTCATAGAGGTATTGTCGTCCCCTAAAATCCATTCATAATGGGGATTAACTCCCCTATTACGTGAGTTAATTGACCCAGTAATGGGGGTCAATTACAACAGAAACATGGGTCTCGCGCTGGACGCGGACCTCGCGTTGCTTGTTGTAGACGCGGGCGGCTCAGAATGCGGAGTTGCTCAGACCCGCGTCTGAAGTAGAGCGCCAAGTTGCTCAGACCCGCTCTTGAAGTGAGACAGCGTTTCTCAGACCCGCGTCTGAAGTAGAGCGCCACGTTGCTCAGACCCGCTCTTGAAGTGAGACACAGGGTTTCTTAGACCCGAGCCTAAAGTAGACCACCAAGTTGCTCAGACCCGCTCTTGAAGTGAGACACATGGTTTCTCAGACCTGCGTCTGAAGTGGAGCACCAAGTTACGCAGATTCGCGCTTGACATGGAACGCGGAGTTACTCAGACTCGCGTTAGTCGGGATGCGGAGTTACGTCAGACTCGCGTCGAATGCGGATTTACTCAGGCCCGCGTCTGAAGTCTTCATGCTTCTCTGGACACGAGATCCGCGTTTCAGTTTAAAACGCGACCTTCACGTTGAAGTGAGGTTCGCGTCAGATGACTTGTGCTTAGTGATTTTTGGACATCCTACAATGTCTACTCGACATTAGGGTCCTACCATCATTGTCACAATCTCCAAAGTCTCTGCTTACCTTCGAAGTAAGATCAAGTGTGAGCACACCTTTTTTTAATAATTTTTAACATAGCCCGTAGCCGGACTTGTACTCCCACTCCCACCCTTTTTACCTGTGAGCCAGGCCTCACTGGCTAGCACAACTGTAAATTTAGAAAGATCAAGGGATATATGGTCAATTTGATGCCATTCCTCTAATATTCATGCCAAATTCCTGATTATGGAACTACAGCCATGAGAGGCTTGCTAGAGACCATGGAATGCTAGATGGCAGCTTGAAACTTACCTTATAGGTTGTGAAGTTCTAGCTCGTACTATTTTGAAGCAATTGCTCAGATTTACTAATAAACATGCATATTACGTACTTGATTATTAGAGTGAAACTCATATTGAGAAGTTGCTGAACAGACTCTGGACAATGTTTTCTTCTGTTTCCTATTTCAGATACTAATTGATGGAGTGCCTCTTGGCGAGTTGGATATCAAATGGTTGAGGGAAAAAGTTGGATTTGTAGGACAGGTCTCCCAATGCACACTTGGTTCTGACATTTAATGATTTACTTTGCCTTTTGAATATTAGATTGTGTTACTTGATATTAAAGTTTAACAGGAACCGCGCCTTTTCCGGATGGATGTTTCTTCAAATATAAAGTATGGATGTCCCAGGGAAGTCAGTCATGAAGAGGTGGAGTGGGCTGCAAAGCAAGCATTTGCACATGAATTCATAGTGTCTCTTCCCAATGGATATGGCACTGTTGTTGATAATTCTCTTCTTAGCGGAGGCCAAAAGCAGCGGATTGCCATTGCAAGGGCTATTCTTAGAGATCCTACCATTTTGGTCCTTGATGAAGCCACTAGCGCACTTGATGCTGAGAGTGAACATTATGTCAAGGTAGTGATTTTATTTTACATGAGAATTAATTCTCAGCTTGCGTGAAAATGTAATTTTGGTATGTTTTTTATTCTGGTTAAGGGAATCCTCCATAACTCCAAGGCAAAGAGAAGTGTTATCGTCATTGCTCACAGGTAATCCTTGTTGCTTCTTGTCCTTGTCTGCTTTTGTTCTGTAGATGTTCATTCAGGTTATTGCTCCTTGGTTGCATGAACTTGAACAGTCTGACCAAAAAAAAGTGAGCAGATCCATGTGCCTGATAGGCTGTCAAGATCTTATGGCGGGCCCTTTCTTGCTTTGACTTGATAGGAATTTAGTATCAATCCAAATATAGATATGTCAGGTTTTTACTGGGGTTGGTAGCCAGTAAAAATGTTAGTCGATTTATTTTATGGAAGCTTTCTCGGTCTCAATCACGGATGATGCTTCATAGCCAAACTCATTTTTATGGGCAAAGGCTAAGATGTTAATCCTAGAATAATTTAGCGGGTCATCTTATCTCATGACTGTTTTCTGTGCAGATTTTCTACAATACAAGCTGCTGACAGAATAGTTGTAATGGATAGCGGAAAAATTGTGGAGGTAGGTCCCTGGATTTTTTTTTTTTAAAATGGGTAAATTCCATACTCATCTAGCTTGCATGATAGAAGTGTCTATGGTCTTGTACATCTTTAGGGCGCACACCTGGTATATGACTTGGATGTTTCATCCATAAAGTAGATGGAAACAAAATCCTTGATATGTGGAAATTTATTCAGGTTAGCCCCATCAGTTATTGAGGAAAAGAAGACAAGAAAAGAACAGAAAAAGTAAACTTAAAGAGCATACAGTTTTTTTGTCTATTGCATGAGAACTTTTATAGGATGCATATGAAAATATATATCCAGCTCAAATTAGATCCTGAGTGTGTTAAAAATTGCTGAAAAGAGATTGGTTCTTTTTGTTAAATGTTAAAGATCGCTGAAAGATTGATTCTCATCTTTGGAAACCTTTGTGATTCATTGTTTTTCACTTATATGCAGGTGGGAGATCATACTGAGCTTATCAGAAAAGACGGTTTGTACGCTCGGTTGGTGAAACGTCAAGCAGAAGCCTTTGCATGATCCTGATCTATTGAACATTTACAAGTTAATACGTCCGTGCCATCGGTTTTTATTTTTGAGGAACACACGAGCTTCAACATTACATGGCCTAATCAACAGTTGTTTCTATTATTTTTTAAATTAACATTTATTCTTTATTAGCCGAGCAAAAAAAATTTCAGAGCAGGGCTTAGTTGTTATTGTTGCAAGACTTATTCTTAGTTGACCATTTTACTTTATATATTGAGAGTGGTAATCTTACAAGATATCTTCTATCCATCACTTTCTTTTAACCAAACACAGTTCCTGAACTTGTTGACAAGTTCTTGTCCAAAAACCAAGAAGGCAGCTATAATTCTCACTATGCAATGCATGATCAAGGTTCAAGCTACCCAACTCCATGGTCAGTTACAGACAGTGTACTCTCCATTAGGCCCTCTAATGCTAAAGATGATGTTAACTGAGCATTGTTCAAGCAGTATTTACACGTCCTTTCTTGTCAGAGGTTGTGAATCCAAGTCTCCATACGAGGCAGGTAGAGGGAATTCTTCGACCTAAATTTGCAAGGTTCATTAAAGAGGCATGTATAGAAGCTGTTAGACTTTGACTAGCGGTTTGTGAAGGCAAACTCAGGATGTACAAAGACTGCACATGGAGACTAGTAATAGTTTCATGAAGACTCTTGTTGTGATTTATAAATATGCACTAGGCGTTCATTCTCTTTCACGGTGGTTTATTTCCTGGCCACCCATTTGAGGTTAAGACATGGAAAATAAAGGGCCTTTAACAAAAATATATACACACACACTAAAGATGATAACACTACCGTTTTGCATCTCAGTTTTTGTGTTTCGTAGCAGTTGGAAGAAGTTCGAAGAACAAGTCAGAACAAAGATCAAATGCCAAATCAGCAGTTGAAGGGACAAGCCACCATTAGGCAGAATTTGATGCATCCAGACTGGATAAACACATTTCAAACATGCGTGGAACTTCAGTTCTGGGAGACAAATCAGTGATCAGTTCTGCTAGACAAGAATCAGTGGTGGCAGTTTTGAATGTTCTCACTATGGCTAATTTGTCTTAAGGTTCTTGAGTGTTAACAGTGTAAAAATAACGGTTCCAAATTTTGCAAAAATTGTATTATGGTGAAACGGACAGAATACAAAAGCATTCAAAAGAATTAAGAACAAACCTCACACGACAACTTACAGGTAACAGCAACACAGTATATTTACTGCAGCTATCTGCTGAAGACATAGCTTTAATATATGACTAGGTGGAAGCAATTAGATCGAAGCATCACAGCAAACTTTCCAGTTATCTAGGTTTGCAAAAAGCAGATCAAGCACAACTCTCAACTATTCAGCAAAATAGAGCAATTCAAAATTTATCTAGTTGAACTTTTGCACATATATGCATCTGTTTGGTTGCACAAATTCAAACCTATCCACCTTACATTGTCACACAACCCACTAAGATACAGAAAGGGTGTGGTACCTACCAGAATTGACAGTTCCATTTTTGGTGAATGCAAAAAACTAGTATGTGTGCTGTGGATCAAATCTCTTCCCATTTCGCTTGTAGCATGCAGTTTCATCAACTGTCCTCCTCACATACTCAACAAATAGCTGGGGTGGTGTACGTGGTGATGATTGAACACTGGAAGTAACAGCAGGTGAGCCGGTGCTGTGGCCTCGTCGGCCCATGGGAGAGCCTGCTGTCACTGGTGATGGCATGTGTGATATCCTGCATGTTCTCTAGAGCATCTTCATGAAGATGAGAATTGTCGCTACAAAGAACAACTACACAAATGCTAATTGCACTCCACGTAATACTACTCATCCCTGCCGCTTCCTTCACGATGCTTCCTTTCCCATGAGGCTCAAAGTTGACATCAATTTCAGCCAGCTGACCTGTGAGAAAACAATTGGAAGCAGGCAGTTAACAGTGATGCCCTTTTATTCTCTTGCTTAAAAAGCTAGAGAGTCTTCTGTTTTAGTTGCATCCAGACAGGAGAGACCTATTGTTTCTATTCAAGATGTGTCAACGTTTAAGTTGATGTCAGATTCCTGGCCAAGGAAGCTACGGAAAAGAGAGGCTGGGCACTAAACTTATTAGGCAGTTGGCAAGTAGAAAATGTATCTAATTGGTTGCAGTTGCAGCTCCATGTCATCATGAAATCAAGAAACAACCTTCAAATTCTCTTCGACTAAGGAAGTGTAGAGGGATGAAGATGATAAGATAATACTTTACAAACTAATTTCATTAGTCTGTAGGCACTCACCAAAAAAGGCTGTACGAGAAATTCTAGAATCTAGAGTTCTTTAGCTTCTGTAAGAGTGACAACCTAAAAAAACAAATAGCAAGACTTGTGTGTACCTATCGCAGGAAGCACAATGGTCAGTTTATATCTGATCTTTCAGTACTTCAACCTGAATCATGGACAGGAAAATTCTGTATTAAGAAGAATTGCACATATTCTATAATTGCCTGAGGTTCACAGGATGAAGACTGTCTCACCTTGTATTCTCTAACACCTCTCATGCCAAAACCATCTGTTCTGTAGGGTGTAACTAACAGCAGATCTTTGGGAACTCCAGTTGGGAACTCCAGTATATCTTCTTATAGTTTAGCTGCTTTATCTGTCTTTGATTTCATCGCTTGTTGTTTCGTCTGGTTCAATAATGCCGCTTATCCTAGTGAGTTTTACGGACCCACCGGACCAGAAGCTTCTCAAGCTCAAGCATTTACTTTCTCTAACACCTCTAATGCCAAAACCATCTGTTCTGTAGGGTGTAACTAACAGCAGATCTTTGGGAACTCCAGTATATCTTGTTGGAAAATAATGTAATAAATACTGCTAAATTATTTAAATTAAACTTTCAAGAAGGAAAGAACTTCTCTATTCTCTATTTTGATCGAGGTGTGAGTAGATCGCGCTCCTCTGAGAGAGTATCTCGGTGCAGCAGGTTGATGGCGGCCTACCCTCCCTGCAAGGGTGCACTCGCAAATGCACAGGTTATAAAGAGAGTTTATCATCATTAGAAAATCTTTGGGAAGAGAAAACAATCTTTGGACAGAGAGAGAACTTGAGCGGGCCTCAATGGGCTTGTATGCGCGTGAGCACCCCCTGGTTTCTAACCCACACAATTTATCATGAAAGAGACTTCATATATAAACACTAAAGAGTTCTTTTCCTATCTAATGTGGGACTAAAAGAACTTTACTTAATTTTGAAATATCCTCAAAATACTAACATATCTCAACGTCTAAAATAGAAGAGGTAAAACACAAACAGATTACATTGCAGTACCATGAATAGTTTCACAATTGCTACTGCAACAAACTGTTAGATCCTTGCTACCTGTATTGCCTATAACTCTTATCAGAATTTTGTTGGAGATTGGTGTCAAATTTAACTGTACGAATCCAATGCTGATAGTTACTTTCAAAAGATGAAGACATCAAATGTACTTTCCAGATGCAGGTACAAAAAAGTATCCTTGTCATTTTTACTTGAAAATCATGACATGTTCTGCTACCTTCCCTACATCCTCAATTGAGAATCCTCCAACAAAAAGCGCATGTGCAACTCCCTGAACTTGTGGCGTCTCTCTCAATGAGGCGATGATTGAAACATACATAAATTAATCATTTCTGTCATTCTCTTGAGATCTTATGGTCTTAGACATGGACGAGGAATTCAGTAGATGTTTTGGTGGGTAAGGGAAGAAGAGACGATTGAATTGCCGGTCCTATGATCACTCCATGACTTCACATACCTAGGATACAGAAGAAAGAAAAAAAAATGAATGAAAGGTTTCATGGACATTTTGAAAACTTCCACAAACAATATTGTGAGAGAAGCAGCCATGGTAGGACTTTGACAGCCATTCCAGAACCTTCAAACTTGCCATAGGGGTCACTTTCGCAAGCAACCAGAAAAAATAACAGAAAAAATATTCAGGCTTGCATCCAAACAGGCAAGACATATGCAAATGTACTCAGAACATCAATACTTCACCTACATTGCATAAACTTTCAACATAGTACATTTAAACAGCATATATTTATATTTATGCTCGAGAAACAAGAGAAAACTGCACAAGGGGGAAGAGAAATCATGCAGACTCATCACCCATGTTTAGAAATTTTAAGAAACAAAAAATCTAACAGGGATGAGAATACAAAGAAACAGGAAAACTTGATGATGCATAGATGCTTATAGCTCTCTTATACAGAATACAGATGAAAATAAGCATTTCAATTTCTTTGAACAACAAAATTGAGCTCTAGACAATGACCGATCTCACCCACATCTCTTTAAAATAAGCATATTTGAGTGTAATCGATTTCTTGTGATCATAATGTGTAGTTATTTGTGTGGTATTTATTTTTCCAACAATTTGGAGATTCTCTCAAAAGCGTTGCATCATAACATTTCCAAATCCCATGACCATATACTCAATAATGTTCCCAATTCTTTATTATTTCCCCACATAGGCAACAGAAGTTAGCACTTTACAGGCTTAACAGGGATAAAAAATGGTAAAATGTCACTCAGACTTTGATCTAAAGAAAAAGAACCTGAAAAATAAACAAAGAGCAAGGTTTTTTTTAAAAATCATCTAAAAAATTTAACTATAAAAATCGCCCTCTGACAGATTATGTCGGCGCCACGTAGGCATTGAGCGGTTTCGCCTCACTTGCATGGCGCTGGGTTGCCACAGAGTGGCAGTTTTTTGGTGCGGCTTTGGCAAACCCGGACGCAAAACTGTAACAATTTTAGGTTCGGATATAGAGAACCCAGACCTAATTTTGCTCTAATCTTGAAAAAAAAAAAAAGGTCCTCTGCTTCTTCCTCTTCTTTGTTTTCTTCTTCTTCCTTTGCTTCCTTCTTCCTCTGTCGCCTGCCGCAGAGGAGGTGACGATGGGACATCGCCACCACCGGCATGCCCCTACGGCGGCGGATCAATCAGCGTACTTGTTTCAAGGCATGAGATTGATAACTTAAAGAAAATTTAACTTTTAAAAGAAAGAATTTGCAATGGGTCGTATACATGAGGCGATTTCAAGAAAAATGATACCCTCATAGCTGCCAAAAGTGGTACTATCTCTAAGTTAGGATCTGCTCGAAGATCTACAAGGATCTCAATAAGGAGCTCTTCAAAATCTGCGGGTCGGAAGGAAATTTCTTCTTGCGGTGATACTAACTCAGCAACAACTTCTGGTCACGGCTCTAACTAATTTACTTCTGGCTCTGGATCTTTAACTGTCATGCTTTCTAGAATCTTCCTCACGTTAGCTAGAAGCTCCTTACATTCAGCGGTTAGATCGCTGAATTATGGCTTCTCGAGGTGTGGAACATACCAAGCACGAAGATCTTGTAAAACAAACTAATATCAACAGTCGAGATGGTTGTCTTCCCACCACCAATAAGCTTTTCCAGCTAGCTCCATTGGGCATAGCGGCATTACTGCTCAGGTGTCTAAGAGAAATAATTGAAAAATCTTCAAGATGATTTTTTTTCACTTTTCACACCCATTGTGATCATTAGAACCTCAAAAATACGGTACTGTCGCATACATATTTCGTTCAACTTTCTTGTCATCACTATCAGTATATATGTACCGATCACAAAAATAAAAGCTCATTAAAAATATTTAATTCACAAGCTCCAAAGTTACCAAAGGTCTCGACGACTCATATGGCTCGAATCAGGCTGGAAACGGGTCCTGAAACGTTGCCGAACTGCTGCAGGAACTGTACTGGCACCAAACAAACACTTGTGAAGGTCTGCTACCCAACTGTTGTGAATTCTGTCCAGTAGCTTCGGGACTCAGTCGTGAACCCAACGCTTCAGACGGAACTCGAATTAGACTGCGAACGGGCCTGAAACGAGTTCTAAACCAAAACTGTGCCGGCTGATGTAACAGAGCGACTCAGAATACTGCATGCGTCAGCGCGGAGCCAATGATGTGAAGCCGATGACGTCATCATCGGCTCGGTTGGCTCGGAGTGGGGTCGGCTCGAATCGGAGTCACGGCTCAGATCTGAGCTGACTGCTCGAGGTTGGCTCGTGAGCCGATTGTTGGAACCTGACATGTTCAAGATGTTGAAGCTTCTCCAATTACAAGATTTTGATGATTGACGAACACGACTACTACATGATGATTGCTCTACCTCAGATGGAGTTTACTGAAGCTTATGGGTGTTTGTGGAAGTTGGTGTGTAACTTAGAAAGTTTTGTAATAGCCTTGATAACTTACACACAAACTTAACCTTTCCAAGTCGACTTATCCCATTTATCTAGTCGACTACCCCAATGTAGTCGACTTGCCATATAGCCCTAGTCGACTAGTCCACTTTGAACAAAAACCCCTAACTCTCTGTTTGGACTCTGTGAGTCAATTAGTCGACTTATCATTTCTATCTAGTCGACTAACAGATACTCTAGTCGACTAGTCCCTTTTTCAAGTCGACTAATCCTGGACACAAAATATTTCCAACTCTCTGTTTGTCAAATCTAGTCGACCAGCAGTAAACCAAGTCGACTAATCCAAGTTTCAAGTCGACTACAAGGTAGTTACAGTCGACTAAAAACAGTTTTCCAGAAACCTGTGTCTCCAACAGACACTTTCCTAGTCGACTAATATTTATACCTAGTCGACTAATAAGTGAACTTTTGCCTAGCCTAGTCGACTAATTCAGTTTCCTAGTCGACTATAGGCAGTTTCTGACTGTTGGACAGTTATTCTTATTTGATCAAATTGGCAACGTTTTACAACGTTTTAATCCTCTGAATTGGTGTCATAACTTCCCCAACTGACCCTAGTCTACATCTATAAATAGGGAAGTTATTCCTAAGGCCAATTACTAAGTTTTTCAATCAGATTTCCAAAAGCCAAAAATTCCAGATTTCTGAAAACTGAATTTCTCAACTTCTTTCTTCACCAAAAGCCATCTCCTCTTTGTGAAGAACTCTGAAGTAAAACCTTCCTATACAGAACCTTGTCCACTACAAATCCTTATCAAGGCTATAGGAAGATACTGTATTCATTTCAAAGAAGTTTGTACAAGGAGTCTTCTTGGGTGTAGAAGATTGTACAAGGTTTGTTCTCTTGGCGGAAGAGAAGTTGTGCACGTTGGCGAAGGGTGTTTTGCCAAGTGGTGCACAAGGTACTTGTTGTAGGGTGTACACAAGGAAAGTAAAGGAAAATCTCAAGCATTTGGCTTGGGGACTGGATGTAGGTCACAAGGACCGAACCAGGATAACTCTCCACTGTTTGCGTTTGTTATTTTCTGTGGTTATCTTTTTAATTGCTTTAATTTCTGCAAGTAATTTGTTTAAAGTTTAATTAACACTATTCACCCCCCTCTAGTGTTGTTTTGCTTGTTATATAGATCCTACATTTGGTATCAGAGCAGGTTTCAAGGCAAACAACCATACAAGGATGGCAACGGAGTTCCCATCATCCCAATACAAAGAAGGGCATTCTACACAACGTCCACCGCTCTTTGACGGAACCAACTACAATTACTGGAAGTGTAGAATGAAGATCTACTTGCAGTCACTTGATTACGATCTTTGGAACATCGTAGAAGCAGCGTACACAAAGCCTACAACCAACTACAGCGCTTGGAGTGAAGAACAAAAGAAGAGTGCAAATCTGGATGCCAAGGCGATGAACGCTCTCTTTTGTGCCTTAACCAAAGAAGAGTTCAACCGTGTGTCTACATCAACCTCTGCACATCAAATATGGCATACACTCGAGGTAACACACGAAGGTACGAACAAGGTTAAAGAATCTAAAATTTCAGTTCTTGTACACAGGTTTGAATTGTTCAAGATGAAGGAGAACGAAACCATATCCGAAATGGTTACAAGGTTCACCGACATCACCAACACTCTTGCATCTCTTGGAAAGGACTACACTCAAGTTGAACGAGTCCGTAAGATCCTTCGAGCACTCACACCGGAATGGGAGAAGAAGACAACCGCCATTGAAGAAGCGAACGATCTCTCCACTATGACATTAGAAAACCTAATTGGTAATCTAATGGCATATGAAGTGCAAATAGAAGAAAGAAAGAAGGACGAACAACAACATCAATCCAAGAAGAAAGTTCTTGCCTTCCATGCATCTTCAGACACGGACAATTCGGATGAAGATGAAGAAGAAATGGCCATGCTTTCAAGGAAGTTCAAAAGGTTCTTAAAACAAGGTAAGTATAATAAAAATAAAGATACTAATGAAATTTCAACTTGTTTTAAGTGTAACAAACCAGGCCATATGAAGAAGGACTGTCCAATGATGAAATCAAAGGAACCTTTCAACAAGTTCAACAAGTTCAACAAGTCCAACAAGTTCAACAAATTCAACAAGATGAAGAAGGCCTTTCAAGCAACATGGGATGATAGCGACTCATCTTCCTCGGACGAAGAAGAAGCAACGGAAACCGCCAATATTTGCTTCATGGCCCAAGAAGATGAGGTACAAGATTATGATGCTTTATTAGAAGCCTTTAATGAACTTTATAGTAATTTCAAAACTGAAAAGATTAGAAATAAAGTTTTAATAAGGAAAATGAAAAACTTGTTAATGATAATTCAATTCTTGTTTCTCAAACATCATCTTTTAGTTCTCAAAAAGAAGAATTTGAAAAGTTATTGTATCTTTAAAAAGAGACAATGAAGTTTTCTTAAAAGAGAATACTTTACTTAAAAGGAAACTTTTTCTTTAAGTTCTAGAATTAATGTTTTAGATAAAGATATGATAATTTTCAAAGTTAAGTATGAAGATCTTTTGAAAAATGTAAATAAATTTAATAAAGGAAAAGAAAGTTTAAATATGTTATTATCTTCTCAAAAGATGTCTAACAACCATTTTGGTCTTGGTTTTTCAAAAGATAACATGTATAAGCCTACTCATGTTGGTATTGGTTTTTCAAAGACTAATTTTGTAAGATCTACACATGTTCATAATTCATACAATGCTTTTGTAAAAAGAAATGATCTTTCAAAAAGAAGTAGATGCAAATATATATGGGTTCCTAAGAATTTGAATAATATTGATAAGAATATCTATGTTGCATCTTTATTCATGAAGTATGTAATTCTAAGAATTATGTTTATATTAACAAGTGGAAACCAAATTCCAATTGGATTTGGGTTCCTAAAGGCTAACCTTTTTCGGACCCTATCATGATGGGTACCATATATAATGTTTATCTTATAGGTACCGAACAAAGAAAAATGGATACTTGATAGCGGGTGTTCCAAACACATGACCGGACATATGCAACTATTGTCCTCCGTTCAAATGAAAAAGGGAGGTACAGTGATCTTTGGCGACAATAACAAAGGAAAGTTATTGGAACCGGCATTGTTGGTAATTCTTCAAAACCTCTTATTGAAAATGTTCTTTTGGTAAGTGGTTTAAAACACAATCTATTAAGTATTAGTCAATTATGTGATAAGGGTTATAAAATAGTATTTGAAAAGATGTTTGTCTTATTTATGATGCTAATATGAAAGAGATTTATTTAAAGGTTTTCGAAACAATAACATATATGAATTGTCAATAGAATGCATGTTTTCAAATGAAAATTTATGTCTTATTGCTTCAAATAATGATTATTTTTTATGGCATAAAAGATTTGGTCATTTGAATATGAAAACCATTTCTAAGATTTCAAATTTGATTTAGTTAAAGGTCTTCCAAAAATTGCTTTCAAAAAGGATTATTTTTGTGATTCTTGTCAATTAGGAAAACAAGTTAAATCTTCTTTTAAATCAAAAGATTTGGTTTCTACAAAAAGACCTTTAGAATTATTGCATTTGGATTTATTTGGTCCTACTCGTGTTTCTTCATTAAACAAGAGTAGATATGTTTTTGTCATTGTAGATGATTACTCACGTTTTACATGGGTGATTTTTCTGAAAAATAAAAATGACACTTTTGATGAATTTGTAAGTTTTTGTAAAAGAATTCAAAATCAAAAGTCTCTAAACATAGTCACTATTCGTAGTGATCATGGAGGAGAATTTGAGAATGAATCTTTTCAAATTTCTGTAATAAGTATGGTATTACACATAATTTTGCTTTTCCTAGAGCATCTCCTCAAAATGGTGTTGTAGAGAGAAAGAATAGGACTTTGCAAGAATGTGCTAGAACTATGCTTATGGATAGTAACTTACCAAAATACTTTTGGGCTGAAGCCACTTCTACTGCTTGTTATGTTTTAAATCGAGTATTGATTCGACCATTTTTAAATAAAACTTCTTATGAATTGTTTCATGACCGAATTCCAAAAGTTTCATATTTTAAGATTTTTGGCTGTAAATGCTTTATTTTAAATACAAAAGATGCTTTAGATAAATTTGATACTAGATCCAATGAAGGTATTTTTGTTGGCTATTCTACTCATAGTAAAGCATATAGAATTTTTAATAAAAAATCTTTTACAATTGAAGAATCTTTACATGTTAAATTTGATGAATCCTTGACTAAACTTGTTTCTAATGATTCTCCACATGATGATGATCATATTATAGATTCTCCTAAAGATAATATTGTTATATCTTCTGTTGATACTAACGTGTCTAAGGATGAAGAGATTCCTACCGAGTTACCGAAAGCCTATGTTGAAGTAAGGAATCATCCACAAGATTTGGTAATTGGAGATATCAATCAAGGAGTTCAAACGAGATCCAAGTTGAACTACATGACACAAATTGCCTTCATTTCAATCATTGAACCGAAGAATATCAACGAAGCATGTGAGGACGATTTTTGGATAATCGCCATGCAAGAAGAGTTGAACCAATTTGTGAGAAATGATGTGTGGGATCTTGTGCAACGTCCTACTGATCATCCCGTCATTGGTACAAGATGGGTCTTCAAGAACAAACTCAATGAAGCCGGTGAAGTCATTAAGAACAAGGCAAGGTTAGTAGCACAAGGGTACAATCAAGAAGAAGGTATTGACTTCGATGAAACTTATGCTCCTGTTGCAAGACTTGAATCAATTCGTATATTACTTGCTTTTTCATGTTTCATGAATTTCAAATTATATCAAATGGATGTAAAAAGTGCCTTTTTAAATGGAATAATTAAAGAAACTGTTTATGTAGAACAACCACCAGGTTTTGAACATGAAAATTTCCTAACCATGTTTTCAAACTTAAAAAAGCTTTATATGGTTTAAAACAAGCACCTCGTGCTTGGTATGATAGATTAAAGAGTTTTCTTTTAAATTCAGATTTTAAAATGGGAAGTGCAGATACAACTCTTTTTATCAAACATGTTAATAAAGATATCTTAATAATTCAGATTTATGTTGATGATATACTATTTGGTTCTACTAACGATGATCTTTGTCAAGAATTTTCTAAGACTATGCAGAATGAATTGAGATGAGTCACATGGGCGAACTCACTTACTTCCTCGGACTTCAAATCAAACAAATGAAGGAAGGAATCTTCATCTCCCAATGCAAATACGCTAAGGAACTCCTAAAGCGATTTGGCATGGAAAATTCTGGTCACAAGAATACTCCGATGAGTACAACTACCTTTTTGGACAAAGATGAAAGTGGTAAGAATGTCGATCAGAAACTCTATAGAGGTATGATTGGCTCTCTACTTTACATTACTTCTAGTAGACCTGATATAATGTTTAGCGTATGCTTATGTGCTAGATATCAGTCAAATCCTAAAGAATCACATATTAAAGCCGTGAAAAGGATCTTTAGATATTTAAATAACACAGTCAACTACGGTTTATTTTATCCAAAGTCATGCACATTTGATTTATTATCTTATAGTGATGCTGATTTTGCTGGTTGTAAATCTGACCGGAAGAGTACTAGTGGTACTTGTCACTTTTTGGGACATTCACTAGTCTCTTGGTTCAGTAAAAAGCAAAATTCCGTGTCATTATCAACAACTGAGGCAGAATATATTGCTGCTAGTGTTGCATGTGCACAAATAATTTGGATGAAACAAACCCTACTTGACTATGGCATGAATATCACAAACTCACCTATTATGTGTGATAACACTAGTGCTATTAATCTATCTAAAAATCCAGTTCACCATTCACGTACAAAACATATAGATATAAGACATCATTTCTTACGTGATCATGCTTTAAAAGGTGATATTTCTTTAAATTTCATTTCAACTGATAATCAAGTTGCTGATATCTTAACTAAACCACTTAAAGAAGATACTTTTATTTGAAATACACCTAGAGGGGGGGTGAATAGGTGTAATTGCTAATCTAATGCTCTTTTTAAATTTTACTTAAGTGAGTGATGCAACGATCTCTCAAAACACGACTAAGAGCCGAATACCCCTTGCGAGGTTCTGAACTCCTTCCTCCCAATTCCCCTTAAATGGGTTAGAGGTGCGCAATGCAACCGTGTTGTATTGAGGTGTGATCGAACAATTCCAAGTATGAAATGCGATGATGAAATGCACACAAGTAATATAGCAAGAAATATTGAAAGCAAGTAAAATAAACAAGTAAGGATATCACAAATAAAGTTAGTTCACAAGCAATAGATTGGAAGTAATTTAAAGCAAGAAATTAAGCAAGAAGAACGCCAAGCCAATCGCAAACAAAGTGATTTGTTTCGAGGTTCGAGCCCGTAGCTCTAGTCCCCGCCTTCACCTCCGTGAAGGGTTTCCACTATCCCCTTAGGATCCCGTACAAGTTAGGCCTCCAAAGACCTCAAGCCCGTAGCTTCACCTTACAAAGAAATTCCCTTAGGAACTTGTCTCCACAAGAACAAAGGATTACAAATTGGTGATCTCAACTAGACCACAACACTCTTTCTCTTTTACAAACACTCTCACACTTTTACAACTTCACCTATAGAAAGAATATGAAATTTTTGGCTCTATGAAGTGTTTGTGAGAAAAGCTTCAGTTGTAGAGTGATATTAAGAATCAAACAACAACTGAAAATCAAACTTAAAAGAATGGAAATGAAAGCTTTAAACTATTTTTCTCTTTCTCTTGAAAAACTATGAAAACTTGTATTTTTCTTGGTTCATAACTAAGGCCTATTTCCCACTATTTATAGGGAGAGAATAGGTTAAAAACTCTGATTTTTCCAGCTAATATCACCTGCAAAAGCACCCCAACAACCCTCTAAAAAGTCTGTTAAAACAGAAAATAAAAAAGATTTTCAGAACAGCCCAAAGAGGAAAGAGCCGTTGGAGGTGTTGCAGGCCTACCGGTCGACTGCCGGTCGACCGGGACTCTGCTGGCAAAAGAGCCGTTGTGGCTCCGGTCGACTGCCGGTCGACCGATCACAAGAGAGGAAACACAGTTTCCTTCTACCGGTCGACCGACCCAGTCGACCGGAAAGATACAGAGAGCAAACGTCTGTTTTCGATCGACCGGTATATAGGTCCGGTCGACCGACAGACATGCACAACCTGTGCATGTCCGGGCACAGCAGCCGGTCGACTGGGCCGGTCGACGGTCTGCCTGGAAAACAGTTTTTCTGGGCAGATTTTAAGATAGAAAATTTTGTATAAAATCTTTAAAAATCTGAAGCTAAGTTTTATGCTGAAAATAGTTTATATACATGTATTTAAACAAGTTTTTGAAGATGTAAAGCTTTGGGTACATGTATGTATAAACTAAGGCATAAACCTAGAAATAAATATTTTGAAAACATAGAAAACATATAAAACAAATGTGTGTGCAAATCCTAGAGCCAAATTTCACATATTCTATCTTTACAAAACTAAACTTACAAACTACAATGGTCTTCAAGACTTCAACTTGAGCTATCTTCTCTTGATCTTCAATATTGCAATTTGAGCCCAATTTGACTTGTCTTGAGTCCAATAGCTTGTATTTGAGTCCAAAAACTTTGTATATGAGTGAGAGTACTTCTAGTATGATAATAAACCTGAAACACACTTAAACAACAAATAATATTAGTACAAATAACTAATATGTTTTGTAATCATCAAAATACACTAAACATGGGTTGATTGTAACCTTGGGCCAACATTATTAAGTTTAGAAGAGATCTTGGTATTTGTAATTTTTCAGATTTTTAAATAATTTTTTAGAATTTTTCAAAGTCTGTATTTTTGTGCAAGTTAGTCGACTTACAACTATTATTAGTCGACTTATAAAAGTCTTAGTCGACTTATCAAATTTCCTAGTCGACTCCTGTGAGAAACAGAAAGTTTTTAAGTCGACTATAGAAAACTATCAGTCGACTAGACCTATTATTAGTCGACTAGTCTGTCCTGTAAGTCGACTAATACTGTGAAATTCTGTTTTTCTGTTTTCGGATTCCTGTTTCAAACCCGACCCAATAACTTAAGTCATGGATCCGTTTACACTCAGATTTAATCCTATCCATTGATTTATATCCAGGATTAATCTTAACCATTGATTTCTTTCTATTACTCTCCTAAACCCTAGAAAATCCCTCATTCTTTCCTTGCAGCCGAGAGTTCAAGTCGACCAGAGGAGATTTAGGGCACCCGGGTTCTGCGAGTTTCTTCCACAGAAATTCCTCCAATTTCTTCCTCAGTTCCACATTTCTGGTATAATCTTTTCACTTTCAGTTCATTTCATCCATATCTACTATCTAGTTGTTCCAATTTCAGTTTTCAACATGTCTCGTTCTAAGAAAACCAAGTTTACCCCAGGTTCTTCCTCTTCCAATGTTGATTTTAGGTCATTTCTGAGAAACCCTGTCCTAGAAAAAGATTATCTTCGTTTGTCTCAGTTAGATATCATACCCGGAAGATTTATCAATTATGATGATTTTTATGATTATGATATCATGTCCTATCTTCGAACTTGTGGATTATATAACATGTTCTCTTCAGAAGTTAAGGATGAATATTATCCTTTTCTCATTTATCTATTCTACACACATTTAAATTATGAAGAATGAGAATGCAACCTATCTTGAAACCTTTGTTAAGGGTGTCAATATTAAGCTTTCTATCAAGCAAATTGGTCGTATCTTGTCTATTCCCTATTCTGGCCTAACTCTTGATGAGATTGTCATGGATGATGAGGATATCTTAAATCAGATTTTTCTACCTGGTCAACATCTACCAATGACCAACAACAAGCTTAGACCTATTCCCCGTCTAATTGGTAGAATTCTATCTTATAACATCTGTCCTAAGACTGGTAGTTATAACTACTTTTCCAGGGAATTATCGTCGTGTGTCTATGCTATCATGGCTGGACATGACGTTAATTGGGCAAAAATCATATTTGACACCATGGTCAAATTTCATTCCTCCTTCTTACCATTTGGCGCCTTTCTAACTCCAATTTTTCGGAAGTACAATATTGATCTTGCTTCTGAAAATACTGTTGTCAAGATTTTCGAACTCTTTGATCGTGCTGCCATAAATAGGATGAAATTACCTGATTTTCCTTCTGCAGAACCACAACAACCACCTTCAAATCCACCAAGTCCTCCACATGGTCCATCTACATCTTCACAACCCGATCCTCCTCCAACTCAACCAAATCCATATGCCGATGCTTTCTATAATTCCATGTCCGCCCAGATAGCATCCATTCAATCTTCTCAACAAGATTGTTGAATTCTCACTCTCGCATTCTTGAGAATCAGTCTATGATGATGGATAGGCTGCAATCCATTGAGTCTACCCAATCAGCCATAATCAGTCTTCTCAAGATTCATCACCCGCCTCCTCCTCCCGGATCCGAAGACTGAAGCTCTTGGTGTTGGAGTGTCTCTTTTTATGTTATTTTCTTTTGACAGAACTCTTATGTTTTAGTACTATGTATCTTCTCTTTTGTTAATGACAAAGGGGGAGAAGTTGTTATGTAAGTGTAGTGTTTTATGTGTTAAGTGTTTGTGTCACTTTTATGTGTTAAGTGTTTGTGTCACTTTGTGTTGTAAAACTCTGTTATGTTATCAAACTCTGTTATGTTATGTGAGTTTTTATGTTGTGATATGTGTTCTATGTGTTATATGTTCTGTCACATATTTGTGTATCTGTGTCATAATCTGAGAATTTCTGCATATTGTGCAACATTGTGACAAATTCAATCATATTGACATATATATGTATGCATACTAACATATAATCATGCAGGTGCAACCTAACATTTTCTGCAGGGACAAAATATTTTTATATAACTTAGTTACTGCAGGGGAGTTTTGTTGCAGGGGGAGCCATCATAGACATATGTTGTCATCATCAAAAAGGGGGAGAATGTTGGAACCTGACATGTTCAAGATGTTGAAGCTTCTCCAATTACAAGATTTTGATGATTGACGAACACGACTACTACATGATGATTGCTCTACCTCAGATGGAGTTTACTGAAGCTTATGGGTGTTTGTGGAAGTTGGTGTGTAACTTAGAAAGTTTTGTAATAGCCTTGATAACTTACACACAAACTTAACCTTTCCAAGTCGACTTATCCCATTTATCTAGTCGACTACCCCAATGTAGTCGACTTGCCATATAGCCCTAGTCGACTAGTCCACTTTGAACAAAACCCCTAACTCTCTGTTTGGACTCTGTGAGTCAATTAGTCGACTTATCATTTCTATCTAGTCGACTAACAGATACTCTAGTCGACTAGTCCCTTTTCAAGTCGACTAATCCTGGACACAAAATATTTCCAACTCTCTGTTTGTCAAATCTAGTCGACCAGCAGTAAACCAAGTCGACTAATCCAAGTTTCAAGTCGACTACAAGGTAGTTACAGTCGACTAAAAACAGTTTTCCAGAAACCTGTGTCTCCAACAGACACTTTCCTAGTCGACTAATATTTATACCTAGTCGACTAATAAGTGAACTTTTGCCTAGCCTAGTCGACTAATTCAGTTTCCTAGTCGACTATAGGCAGTTTCTGACTGTTGGACAGTTATTCTTATCTGATCAAATTGGCAACGTTTTACAACGTTTTAATCCTCTGAATTGGTGTCATAACTTCCCAACTGACCCTAGTCTACATCTATAAATAGGAAGTTATTCCTAAGGCCAATTACTAAGTTTTCAATCAGATTTCCAAAAGCCAAAAATTCCAGATTTCTGAAAACTGAATTTCTCAACTTCTTTCTTCACCAAAAGCCATCTCCTCTTTGTGAAGAACTCTGAAGTAAAACCTTCCTATACAGAACCTTGTCCACTACAAATCCTTATCAAGGCTATAGGAAGATACTGTATTCATTTCAAAGAAGTTTGTACAAGGAGTCTTCTGGGTGTAGAAGATTGTACAAGGTTTGTTCTCTTGGCGGAAGAGAAGTTGTGCACGTTGGCGAAGGGTGTTTTGCCAAGTGGTGCACAAGGTACTTGTTGTAGGGTGTACACAAGGAAAGTAAAGGAAAATCTCAAGCATTTGGCTGGGGACTGGATGTAGGTCACAAGGACCGAACCAGGATAACTCTCCACTGTTTGCGTTTGTTATTTTCTGTGGTTATCTTTTAATTGCTTTAATTTCTGCAAGTAATTTGTTTAAAGTTTAATTAACACTATTCACCCCCCCTCTAGTGTTGTTTTGCTTGTTATATAGATCCTACACCGATGACGTCAACAGGGAAGACGCTGACGTCAGTGGCTGAGCTGGTCTAGATTGGCTCAAAAAAAGCCAGCTTGTAGCGGTTCGGTTGGGCAGCGAGCGGGTCGATAAGGTTCGGTTGGATCTGACCCAATCTAATCAGATCGAATTAAATCAGATCGACCAAACCTTCACCGATCGGATAAGATCGGAGGCAGATGCAGTGGAGGCGGCGCGTGGTGTTCTGATCCCTGGCCGATGGTGGTGGACGAGGTTAGAGAAGACGGCAGAGGCGATGGACAATGGCGAGGCGAGGATCGGCGCTACTGTAACACCCCGCTCCCGGAATACGTACTTAGTTGCGTATTCCAATTTTTCGATCGTATTTTTCGATTTACTTCCTGTATTTGTTTTGTATTATGAGTTGTTTATATGATCGTTTTACCTTGGATCTGGATTTGTGAACTCGGAGTCAGCCTTAATCTGAACCGGGAACCCGATCCTAGTGAATGCTCGATTTGGTCTTTTCGCTATTCCGATTTGACCGATTTCAGTTTTAAACATCATTTTCCAATATTTTAGATTTTCTATGATTTTCTGGAATTTTTCTGAATTAAGTTGTAAATCTTCAAAACCGGTGTCGACCAGTGCCGCTGACCGATTCCCGGATTTTTAATTTACAATCGGAATTGAATTTCTGAATTATGCTTTCACTTTAATTCTTAAAATTATATTTTCTATATAAATACTTTTTCTGGAATTTTTCAGAATTTATCAAAATCCGGCCAACCCGGTGTAGACCGATATTGACAGTTGACTTCAGGATTTTTATCTTGAAAATGAGATTGAATTTCTGAAAATCGATTTCACTAAAAATCTTTAAATAATATTTATTATTTTGAGAATTTTTGGGAAGCTTTCCAAACTACTTCATTTCTTGGACCTTTCCGGAGTTTTCGGTTGTTTTCCCAGATACTGGAATAGTATCCAGATATTTTCCACTTTTCTCTTTCCTCGCTAGATGCGAGTTTCACCAACCTGGATTCATCATTAAATGCAGAGATCCTCTCCATACTGCATTTAATGCACTGCTACTCAACTCCCATCAAGTCAAATTTGACTTTTGTCCTTCTTGATAAACGCGATCTTGCGTTTCTGATTGGTAGTGAAAAGTGCATTTTTATCATCATATTTACCATCACATTTCATATTTATTCATTTAATTCTGCACATTTATTAATAATTTGTATTTATTGTGTGCAGGCCTCGAATTATTATTTTAATAATAAATAAAGCTTAAAGAGCCCAAAAGCCCAGATCCAAGCCCATGTTTGAAGCCCAGGTGTAAAAGCGCAATTACAAGAAGTCAAAATGCAAATACAAAGGGGTAAAGTTGCAAATATCAAAGATGAGGGAAGGATAGACTTCTACCCAACCCTAAACTCTTGCAGATGAGAATGAAAAGAGTGCAGAGATAAGGAAATTCGTTTAAAAGAGATTGGGAGAATTCAAAATCTAGGTAACTTGATTATCAAGTTATCTCAAAATCCCAATATGAAGAGCCAGGATCATACTTCCAGAAGCAGGGCCCACATGGACGGACCAGGAGAGGCCACGCGCCAAAGCGCGTGGCCAACAGCCACATTTTTGCCGCAGAATTGCGGCAAAAGCCGCAATTCTGCGGCAGTATGGATGAGATCAGGCAACAGATTTTGTGGGCAACTTCATCCGGAACTTTTCGACCTTCTGCACCTATAAATACCCCCTGCAGTGCAACGTACAGGGCATCCAGAGACGTTTAGGGTTTTCTTTTAGCTATTTTCTTTAAACTGCAAGATTGTAACTTTCGTTTCATGTACGTTGTGGAGAGGAAGGAGCTTGTATTTGGGAGACGTTCATCGAATAAAGGTTACCTTTTTCCCATTTAATTTTCTGCTCTTTAATTTTATTTTTTGATCTCTCTGGTTTTTTATTCTGTGATCTCTTCTGGTTTTCTTTTTCTTTATTTCTTTGCAATCTTTCTTATTAAATAAAATTAAAAAAATAAATATTGAAAAGATAAAAAAAAATGATGAACTAAATTCCTCTAGTGGTTTGCTGAATTTCTTAAAGCAACCCTAGAGCAGTTAAGCATTGGTTTGATGGATGATAACTTTTGAAACCCTAGGTTTAAAGTAGATTGCTTGAAGATAAAACGATGATTAGTATTCTAATCTAATATCACAACATTAATTAATTCTTCACATTTCATATCTAAGAACTTTGACAACGCAACCTCAAGGTAAGACTTCTTTGTGTTGTGCTTAGATGTTAGGATGAAAAAGTGTTGGACTTTTAAGAGTGATGTTGGTAAGATTCTAAATCTCTTCTCTTGCTTGCATATATTACAAAAAAAAAAAACTTAGGATTAAATCCTTGTATTCCAATATGATGATCAATAGTCTTAATTTGCAATAGGGTTGTGGTAGAAGATCAGCAAAGCCACATCTTTCATATCATATATCTCAAATCTAATCACTTCTTCTCTTATTTTGAAGTTAAAGAGGAATCGGGTCGAAAAGCTTGCATCACATCCTTCCCTGAGGATCACGACCCGCTTGAGCCCTTGCTACAGCGGATTCGCATTGAGACTAAGAAATCTGAACTCCATTTCTATTATTAAAATCTCAATCAAACTTTTGGCGCCGTTGCCGGGGAAGGAATGGCACGATTTCCTCCATCTAATCAATTTTTATTCTTTCTGTTTGCAGATACAGAAAACAGGAAAAAAAAGCAGCAGCAAGGACACATAGCTACCCAGTGCCTCTGCCCTCGAAAGCAGAGCACTAGGGCCTACCAATTTGCTGCAAATTTGCGACAAAAGCCGCAAATTTGCGGCAATTGTAGTGAACTACTAACCTGCTTTTCTGCAGGTTGCTCTGCATTGCAAAATTTGCTTACTGCTGTGATTAAATTTCTCTGTTATCACTCTGCAACTGCTAATTAATAACATTAACCCATTTATTGAAAAAAAAATATTAGACTCTTGCATTTAGGGCACGTGTCTATTTTAATTCTTTTTAATTCTGTTGAAGAGTGCTGGCGACAAGGTACGTTTGCATAGCATATAGATTAGGAAACATTCTTGGTTGTTTACTGCTTTCTTGAGTGATTACTTTTCTACAGCTTTACACGTACACTAATTCATCTTAAGGGCATAACCCATAAGCAAGATAAGGTGGGGATTTCATCACCCTTCCTTGGCCCACAAATCATATCTGTCACACTCACAACCCTAACCTTAAGTAAAATTTGACTAGACGTTGGCCCTAGGTTAACTCGGACTCAATAGGAGATTGACCGAAGGAGAAAAATTGTTCGAAATTAACTCTTGTCAAATCGGTGTCTAGGCAGGGGATTGAGGGCCGAAAGCCCGAAGAACGGTGGTTATTTAATTAAGGAACGTCTCTGACGGAAAACCTCCCACCGGTCTTGCCACCTACCTGGCCGATTAGCTTGTGGTTAACGTCGACAATAGACCTCCTAAGGACAGTCTAAAGTTAGGAGTCGTCTAGGTCAAGGCTTACCCTAGATTAGGATTTTTGATTGTTTTTCTTTTTTATTGATTGATTGGGTGAACTTGTTTGCTGATTGTGCATGTCCGCTTGGTCGAGAGACCCACTTACATCCAGGCTAACTAGAACTAGTTCACCACCCGAGCAAAAGCCCGACCCACACATGGCACAACCAATATCACTCCAAGATAGGTTCTATCCTATTAGGACCTCTCTTCCTTCTTGCATCAAGCTTAACGATGAAGGTGTTGACCCATTTGAGCTTAAGCCACAATACATCAACACCCTTCCGAAATTTCATGGACTTGACTCCGAGAATGCATACTTCTTCATAAGGGAATTTGAGGAAGTATGTCTCATGATGAATATTCTTAAGTTAGGAAAAGATGACATCAAACTTAGGTTTGTCCCCTTTGCTTTGAAGGATTTAGCAAAGAAATGGCTCTACAGTCTAGAGGCCGGTTCAATATCTTCGTGGGATAATTTTGTTAAGGCATTCTTAAAAAAATTTATCCCGTCCACAAGACTGCACTGATTAGGAAGAACATCTTACAGTTTAAGCAAACAGCCAATGAACCTTTTTGGAAATATTTCGAACGTTTCAAGGACCTCCTTGCCCAATGCCCTCACCATGGGATAGAGAAATGGCGACTTTGCCAAGTTCTATATGATGGATTAGAATATCAAACTAAGACATTGTTAGAATCCATGTGCCAAGGAGGATTTCTGAAAAAGGACGAAACTGATGGATGGTTATGTATGAGCAATTAGCTGAAAATACCATCCAATGGGAACCTACTCCAGAAAAACTTAGGACTAATGACCCTACTTCTTCTAAAGGAGGTATCCATTCCATTGAGGCCAACATAGCAACCGATGCTAAGTTAGCTGCTGTTATGCGAAGACTTGAGGCTCTTGAAACTAAAGAACCAGTCTCTGTGAACCAAGTCAGCCCAACATCTTCGGTGGGCTGTACTTATTGTCAAAATATGAACCATGTGTTCGAGGAATGTCCCGTCTTTATCGCGCATCAAAGCTTGCCCGAACATATGAGTGCGCCCTTCACAAGGCCCACCAACAATCCACCCGCCAACAATCCATATTCGCCCACCTACAATCCCGGTTGGAGAAACCATCCCAATTTGTCATGGGGCCAAAGTAACAATGATCAAACTAGGCCCAAATTCTCCAACAATTTCCAAAATCCGCCCTATCAAAATCCTCCACCCTCTTTCCAATATTCACAAATGGAAACAAGGCTCTCCAATATGGAAAGAAAGGTGGACACTCTCGTTAAAAGCAATGACACACTGGCTCAAGTCTTGACTAGGATAGAGATGCAAATGAATCAGCAAGAAAGGCAAAAGGGTACTCTACCTAGTCAACCATTCCCAAACCCTAGGAACTCTAGTCAAGCTCACTTGGCTGAAGAGAATCATATGAGTCAGTGCAATGCGATTCATACATTGCGGTCGGGAAAACAAGTTGATAACCAAGTATCAACACCATCAAGTTCTAAACAAGCATTCAGCTTGCCTGATCCCACTCCATCTCAACTTGATGCCAACAACACGAAAAAAGACAAGTCAGCCGAAGATATGCACAAGCCCATCGCACCCTACCCAAATAGGCTTAAAGATAAGCAATGTGCACAAATGGATAAGGTACGCGAGATTTTTAATCAAGTCAAGATCAATATACCTCTTCTTGATGCAATTCAACAAGTCCCTAAGTATGCCAAGTTTATTAAGGACATGTGCACAAAGAAGAGAAAGACTAATGTGCCCAAGAAGGTTTTTCTAGCCACTAACATTAGTGAGCTATTGTCCAACCAGATCCCTGTCAAGTATAAGGACCATGGTTGCCCCACTATCTCTTGCACAATAGGTCAAACTGCAATTAAGCATGCACTTCTTGATTTGGGAGCAAGTATCAACTTACTCCCCTTCTCAGTCTACCAACAACTTGGGTTGGGCGAACTTAGTCCGACTAAGGTTACAATCCAATTAGCTGACGATCCATAAAAATCCCAAGGAGAGAAATTACCGATGTGCTCATCCGAGTTGGGGAGTTTATCTACCCAGTAGATTTTGTTGTTCTGGAGACCGAACCTGTATCCACTCTTCGGTCTCAAACTCCCGTTATCCTAGGGCGTCCGTTCCTTGCAACTGCAAATGCGATCATAAATTGTAGGAATGGATCCATGAGGTTGACCTTTGGAAACATGACTAAAGAGGTTAATGTCTTCAACCTGGAAAACTAATCTCGTAAGATAAAAGACCAAACATTTGAGGTGAACTTCATCGAGAACATTTGTGAAAAAGAAAGTGAAAATGAGTCTCTATTTCTTGACAAGTTATTTGAGGATAAGTGCGATTTTAGTGATAAGATGACACATGTTGAGGATTATAATTTTAAAGTTCTCTTTAAAAAATGAAGATTTGATCTAAGTATCTTCAAAGAGCCAAGCACTGAAATATCGCATGAGAATATAGTTCAAGAAACTCCGATTGACTTAACTTTCGAAAGTCTCTTTGAAGAAGAACTCCTGTGTTAGATACACCGATTAAGGAGATGTTGGTTAATTATTCACTTCCAGGGAAAAGTGTTGATTTAAGTTTTGAGGAGATGTACGGAACTGAGCTAGAATTTCTCAGCAAGGAAGTTCCAACTGAAAGGTGTGATGAATTTTTAAATAATGGAGGTGGACATATGATGAGGAAGAGCCTAAAGAAGATGAAACTGGGGGGAGAGAAAGTTAAAACAAAAATGTTGGTCTCCCCATTGTGCCTTATAAAGAGAACCCATTGGAATGATGGGAAACGAGCTAGAGGGATGAATCCTAAGCAGCTCTAGGTGAGAGTGATACATGTGTTGTACATATTATGGTATACTATTATTTTTTGCCTCTCTTTACATTTTTCTTCATGCATTCATGCATTTCATACATTGAGGACAATGCATGAGATAAGTGTGGGGGAGGGTTTACTAACATAGAAAAGATTAATTAATAAAATAAAAAAAATATATTTTTCTCTTTATTTGTTCTAACATTTTAAAAAAAAAAATTAAAAAAAATTTTTTAAAAAAAAAACTTATAAAAAGGATAATACTTTGACTTATTTTTTGAAAGAAATCTAAGTTAGTTTTAAGGATTAGGAAAATCATGATTAGGATTTCTAAAAACTTGGTCAAAATAAATAAATTGTTTAAATTTTAGGTATAGGAGGAGAAATTGAATAATTAGTTTGTCTTAATTTTTACCTTAATGAAATGTGCATTTCTAGTACATATCTAGGATTCTAAGACAAAGACCCTTGTGCCTCATATATATATATATAAATAAAGAAAAAAAAAAATTCAATCACTAATTAAGCTGGATACATGTGCCTCATGAAGTATAAGTATTCACGCCTAAACGTGAGTTAATAAAAATAAAGTCCTTAGTTTTGTGGCCTAGTTCATTCGAATTTGAGTCCGCGGGGTGTTTTCTCACCTGGTGCCCTAAAGCCGACCGGTTTGGGAGCCACCGACTTTAAGTTCGCTACATGGGTGGATTAGAAAGTCTAAACTAAGAAAATATTATATATGTACTAACACATCTAATAATCAATTAGTTAGGTATGAGGCCTCAAGAAGCCTTGATACTTATACGAAAGAAAATTAGATGAGTTATACATGCAAAAAAAAAAAAAAATTAACACATCTAATAGTCAATTAGTTAGGTATGAGGGCCTCAAGAAGCCTTGATACTTACGCGAAAGAAAATTAGATGATGTTATAAAAATACTAAAGAGGCATGAGAGTCCAAGTTAAGGAATTCCTAGATTCACAAGGGTGCGTATGACTTTTGGTAACGAAAAAGACTATACAAAAATTCAGTTTTAACCCTTACCTAAAATGAATAACAATTGACTTTATTAAGACTAAGTTTAAGAATGAATAAAAATGAGAATCCTAAAAACTTATAGACTACTTAGTCTCTTCAAAACTATTTCAAATATTCTCCTTTTTATGGATTTTGTGGTGTAATCCGCTGAAAACCCTCACGAGACAACACTCGTCCTCTAGGGTAACCTAGAGGTTTAACGGCTTGTTGCACGTGCTAAGTGCAATCGTGATTCCTACGAAAGTGAGTTAGGTTAGATTAACTTTTCTTTTCTTTGTTTTTACTCGAGGACGAGCAAAAAGATAAGTGTGGGGGTGTGATTGGTAGTGAAAAGTGCATTTTTATCATCATATTTACCATCACATTTTCATATTTATTCATTTAATTCTGCACATTTATTAATAATTTGTAATTTATTGTGTGCAGGCCTCGAATTATTATTTTAATAATAAATAAAGCTTAAAGAGCCCAAAAGCCCAGATCCAAGCCCATGTTTGAAGCCCAGGTGTAAAAGCGCAATTACAAGAAGTCAAAATGCAAATACAAAGGGGTAAAGTTGCAAATATCAAAGATGAGGGAAGGATAGACTTCTACCCAACCCTAAACTCTTGCAGATGAGAATGAAAAGAGTGCAGAGATAAGGAAATTCGTTTAAAAGAGATTGGGAGAATTCAAAATCTAGGTAACTTGATTATCAAGTTATCTCGAAATCCTAATATGAAGAGCCAGGATCATACTTCCAGAAGCAGGCACCCACATGGACGGACAGGAGAGGCCACGCGCCAAAGCGCGTGGCCAACAGCCACATTTTGCCGCAGAATTGCGGCAAAAGCCGCAATTCTGCGGCAGTATGGATGAGATCAGGCAACAGATTTTGTGGGCAACTTCATCCGGGACTCTTCGACCTTCTGCACCTATAAATACCCCTGCAGTGCAACGTACAGGGCATCCAGAGACGTTTAGGGTTTTCTTTTAGCTATTTTCTTTAAATTTCTGCAAGATTGTAACTTCGTTTCATGTACGTTGTGGAGAGGAAGGAGCTTGTATTTGGGAGACGTTCATCGAATAAAGGTTACCTTTTTCTCATTTAATTTTCTGCTCTTAATTTTATTTTGTGATCTCTCTGGTTTTTATTCTGTGATCTCTTCTGGTTTTCTTTTTCTTTATTTCTTTGCAATCTTTCTTATTAAATAAAATAAAAAAAAATAAATATTGAAAAGATAAAAAAAATGATGAACTAAATTCCTCTAGTGGTTTGCTGAATTCTTAAAGCAACCCTAGAGCAGTTAAGCATTGGTTGATGGATGACAACTTTTGAAACCCTAGGTTTAAAGTAGATTGCTTGAAGATTAAACGATGATTAGTATTCTAATCTAATATCACAACATTAATTAATTCTTCACATTTCATATCTAAGAACTTTGACAACGCAACCTCAAGGTAAGACTTCTTTTGTGTTGTGCTTAGATGTTAGGATGAAAAAGTGTTGGACTTTTAAGAGTGATGTTGGTAAGATTCTAAATCTCTTCTCTTGCTTTCATATATTACAAAAAAAAAAAAACTTAGGATTAAATCCTTGTAATCCAATATGATGATCAATAGTCTTAATTTGCAATAGGGTTGTGGTGGAAGATCAGTAAAGCCACATCTTTCATATCATATATCTCAAATCTAATCACTTCTTCTCTTATTTTGAAGTTAAAGAGGAATCGGGTCGAAAAGCTTGCATCGCATCCTTCCCTGAGGATCATTTCCTTCTGGACGCAGAGTTAATCTCCGCGTCTGGCTATTTTTGCCCAGACGCGGATTTCATTTCATGGGGACGCAGCCCATTTTCGTTGGATGAAACGCAAGTTTCATTTAAAAGATGGAAATAGCACATTATAATATTCATTTCCTTTCCATTATATAACCACCCCACTTCCTTCCTCTCTCTTATTCATTTTCCTTCATCTCCTTCCCTGCAAACGTCCAGAACCCAAAAATGGCCACCTTTCCTTTCCTTTGGCCAACCATTCTCTTCACCTCCTCCATTTTCTCCACCACCAATTCCTCCACCTCTTTCTCCTCCATCTCCTCCTTCATTTCAACAACAACAACAACCACAACACCACCTCCACCATCTTCTTCTTCCTCTTCTTTTCCATCAAATAACCCATTTCCAGCACCACCTTCTCTACCATCTCCATCACCACATACTCCACCTTGTCCGCCAACGACCATGTCATCTTCCTCTCCTCGTCGTGCTCTTTCCGATGAGCTATAGCTTCGCTCTCCAAAAACCTCGTTTCCAAAACTCTAACTTTTCATTTTTAACTACAATTGCACCCCCATGGTTGCTTGGGCTTGGGCTTGAGCTACCTGATTCGGCCATCTCCGGCCACCTCCGGCCGCCGCCGGTGACCGCCGGCCATCACCAGCCAGCAACTCCCTTCCCATCTTTTCTTTCCTTCCTTCTTTCTTTATTTTCCTTCTTTCTTTCTTTCCTTTCCTTTTCTTTCCTTTTCCTTTCTTTTCCTTTCCTTCCCTGATTTCTTCCTAAACCTGCGTCTCCCTTTTCTCCCTTTCCTGCGTCTTTCTCTTTCTCTGTCCCTGCGTCTAACTCCCCCCTCTCCATGTACACTGTTTCCCTTCTCTCTCTCTTGCCCTGTCTCTCTCTCTTTTTCACTCTATTGCTAGATGCGGCTCATCCCCGCATTCAAGCAATTCTTTAACGCGATCTTCGCGTTCTTTTGTCAACGCAACGCGGAGTTTATACTCGCGTCTGCGTTCTCCTCGTGTCCTTGCTAGAACGCGGGTCTCAAACCTCGCGTTTGTGTAATCTACGCGACGCAACTCCTGCGTCTGCGACCCCCGCATCTCACTCTCAAACCCACATCCCCCTGTACACAATCTCTCTCTCCCTGTACACTCTTTCCATGGACTTCTCTCTCTAGTTCTCTCTTTCTCTTCCTCTCTCTCATTCTCTCTCTCTCCCTCTTGATTTCCTCCTCTCTCTATCACTTTCTCTCTAACGCGTTGACGCGTTGATTCCTAGATTCCGGAGATCGGGGATTTCACCGTGTTTTTTTCAAGGATTTAGGCGAGTGTCCTCGCCTCCATTTGATTTTCCCCTTTTATCGGATCGACTCATATTGGCATTATATATATCTTAACATGTTACTACTTGATGTATGTTCTTGCTATGTTATCTCTTATCACTTGTCACCTGTTATAACACGACCTGTCACCTGTCTAATATCACCTCCAAGGCATATGACACATGACACCTGATACCTGTCACCTGATATGCTGCTACATAACACTTGTTCCTTGTTATGACATGACTTACTACCTGTCACCTGCCTGATCACTTGTCATTGGCATGTTGAGACCTGATACCTGTTATGATTAACTCTCTACTCATGATTATCACATTACGGGAATGTAGTACTTGATCTCTTGTTATGAACTCCTGTTATGCTTGTTATGTACTCCTGTTATGACCATTTATGATCCTACTCATTCCCGTAATCCGATAATTATGTTAATAAGCTATAAAAAGGATAACTTGCATGGGGAATGGGAGGAAGTGATGGATGCCGGTATGATGCCTTGCTTATAGTAATGGAATACAAAACTGACGATTCGTGTTAGGGAGATTTCAGGCCCCAGAAGATGCGTGTTAGGGGAATTTCAGGCCCCCAGAAGATGCGTGTTAGGGGGATTAAGGCCCCAATGGCTGTGTCCCGGGCGGACGGGAACTACTATAAGTATGAGCTATCAATTCTTCATCAGCTTCCAATAACCAACCTCGACTTACTTATATGGATGTATGTGTGTTGAGATGTACACCGGGACACATACCTAGATATATGGGTCGGACGAGTAATAATAATAAAATGCCAAGATAAACTTGCCTTGTTGTCCTACAACTTGGTTATTCCACTTGTTTCATCACAATTGCTTTCATCAGGTTTTTACTCCGGATTTTCGGTTTTATGATTATTATATTATACCTATTCATGTCCTGCCTTTCCACTTATATTCTATTCCACAAGTCTCCTGCTCTTGTTGTATTATACCATGTGCCTATCTATGCTCGCCACTTGGCTTTCGCATCACCACTCGCCTGGGGAGTTCTATCTGACTCCCCTGGATCCTCATGTCCAGGTCATGGAGCTTGGAGCTTGTAGAATCCCAGTTGCTGACCTGAAAAGCGCAGCTGAAGCATGGATCCCCAGCAGACCGTCTGGAGCTCTATCTTTCCAGGCCCCCTGTGTGCCTCTCGAGTTTTCCTTTTGTAAACTCATGAGTGCCTGTGTACTGTTCATACATGTACATATCTTTGTAATCTCGCAATTGCGCATATCAGTGATGTAATATTCGTGTAATATTGGATCACCTCTGGTGATAACTTTGTAATTGTACTCATGTGTTGGAATGTATAATGCACCACTTGCTTCCGTACTCTGATTCTTGCCTGTACTGATGCTTAGCGTATATACGTGAGGGTATTTCGGACCTACGTATATACGTTGCAGTAACGTCTCCGTACCCGCAGGATCGGGGCGTTACAGGGTGGTATCAGAGCCTAGGCTCTCACATCCTCAGTACGTCCAGACGGCAAATTAATGGTAAAGAAATTTGCAACTGGAATGCATGAGTCCTGGTTATACAATCCAACTACAAATACAGAGTTATCTATTCTTTCTTGATCATCTTTCCTTTGATTCCTAATCCCTTCCATATATCCACTGTTTTGGTTTTCGTAGCCTTTATACCAACTTAAGATATGGATATACTAGAGAGGTAGTGGCTAGTTCTGAATGAAGCTATGACATGATCTCTTCGGCCAACTCTATGAAGCTCGGTATTCTCAGGATTGATCCACGATTGGGTTATCTTTCAGAAGTTGGTATCCGTATTTCTCTACGACTCTTATATATTCTTGGTTATATCTTTCAGAGTGATCGATGCTTGGTCTTCGGAAGTCTTAATTATCGGTCTTCTTTATTTATGGTCAGTATTATTTGGCATCGTTTAAAGATTTATGCGGCAGGAAGTGCAGAAGATGTCTATATTCAGATTATTGTTCAGTCGACTTGGGAAGCCCTACCTGCAGTGATTCATATCTTGATTGGTATAATTCCTGTCCTTGTCCCTCTTGTGTTCATCTTCCCCTTATCGAAATTGCGAGGACGCAATTTTTTGTAAGGTGGATGGAATGTAACACCCCGCTCCCGGAATACGTACTTAGTTGCGTATTTCGATATTTCGATCATATTTTTCGATTTACTTCCTGTATTTGTTTTGTATTATGAGTTGTTTATATGATCGTTTTGCCTTGGATCTGAATTTGTGAACTCGGAGTCAGTCTTAATCTGAACCGGGAACCCGATCCTAGTGAATTGCTCGATTTGGTCTTTTCGCTATTCCGATTTGACCGATTTCAGTTTTAAACATCATTTTCCAATATTTTAGATTTTCTATGATTTTCTGGAATTTTCCTGAATTAAGTTGTAAATCTTCAAAACCGGTGTCGACTAGTGCCGCTGACCGATTCCCAGATTTTTAATTTACAATCGAAATTGAATTTCTGAATTTTGCTTTCACTTTAATTCTTAAAATCATATTTTCTATATAAATACTTTTTCTGGAATTTTTCAGAATTATCAAAATCCGGCCAACACGGTGTAGACCGATATTGACAGTTGACTTCAGAATTTTTATCTTGAAAATGAGATTGAATTTCTAAAAACTGATTTCACTAAAAATATTTAAATAATATTTATTATTTTTGAGAATTTTGGGAAGCTTTCCAAACTACTTCATTTTTTGGACCTTTTCGGAGTTTTCGGTGTTTTCCCAGATACCGGAATAGTATCCAGATATTTTCCGCTTTTCTCTTTCCTCGCTAGACGCGAGTTTTACCAACCTGGATTCATCATTAAATGCAGAGATCCTCTCCATACTGCATTTAATGCACTGCTAATCAACTCCCGTCAAGTCAAATTTGACTTTTGTCCTTCTTGATAAACGCGATCTTGCGTTTTCCTTCTAGACGCAGAGTTAATCTCCACGTCTGGCTATTTTTGCCCAGACGCGGATTTCATTTCATGGGGACGCAGCCCATTTTCGTTGGATGAAACGCAAGTTTCATTTAAAAGATGGAAATAGCACATTATAATATTCATTTCCTTTCCATTATATAACCACCCCACTTCCTTCCTCTCTCTTATTCATTTTTCCTTCATCTCCTTCCCTGCAAACGTCCAGAACCCAAAAATGGCCACCTTTCCTTTCCTTTGGCCAACCATTCTCTCACCTCCTCCATTTTCTCCACCACCAATTCCTCCACCTCTTTCCTCCATCTCCTCCTTCATTTCAACAACAACAACAACCACAACACCACCTCCACCATCTTCTTCTTCCTCTTCTTTCCATCAAATAACCCATTTCCACCACCACCTTCTCCACCATCTCCATCACCACATACTCCACCTTGTCCACCAACGACCATGTCATCTTCCTCTCCTCGTCGTGCTCTTTCCGATGAGCTATAGCTTCGCTCTCCAAAACCTCGTTTCCAAAACTCCAACTTTTCATTTTTAACTACACTTGCACCCCCATGGTTGCTTGGGCTTGGGCTTGAGCTACCTGATTCCGGCCATCTCCGGCCACCTCCGGCCGCCGCCGGTGACCGCCGGCCATTACCAGCCACCAACTCCCTTCCCTTCTTTTCTTTCCTTTCCTTCTTTCTTTCTTTTCCTTCTTTCTTTCTTTCCTTTCCTTTTCCTTTCCTTTTCCTTTCTTTCCTTTCCTTCCCTGATTTCTTCCTAAACCTGCGTCTCCCCTTTCTCCCTTTCCTGCGTCTTTCTCTTTCTCTGTCCCTGCGTCTAACTCCCCCTCTCCATGTACACTGTTTCCCTTCTCTCTCTCTTGCCCTGTCTCTCTCTCTTTTTCACTCTATTGCTAGACGCGGCTCATCCCCGCGTTCAAGCAATTCTTTAACGCGATCTTCGCGTTCTTTTGTCAACGCAACGCGGAGTTTATACTCGCGTCTGCGTTCTCCTCGTGTCCTTGCTAGAACGCGGGTCTCAAACCCCGCGTTTGTGTAATCTACGCGACGCAACTCCTGCGTCTGCGACCCCCGCATCTCACTCTCAAACCCGCGTCCCCCTGTACACAATCTCTCTCTCCCTGTACACTCTCTCTTTCCATGGACTTCTCTCTCTAGTTCTCTCTTTATCTCTCCTCTCTCTCATTCTCTCTCTCTCTCCCTCTTGATTTCCTCCTCTCTCTATCACTTTCTCTCTAACGCGTTGACGCGTTGATTTCCTAGATTCCGGAGATCGGGGATTTCACCGTGTTTTTTTCAAGGATTTAGGCGAGTGTCCTCGCCTCCATTTGATTTTCCCCTTTTATCGGATCGACTCATATTGGCATTATGTATCACTTAACATGTTACTACTTGATGTATGTTCCTGCTATGTTATCTCTTATCACTTGTCACCTGTTATAACACGACCTGTCACCTGTCTAATATCACCTCCAAGGCATATGACACATGACACCTGATACCTGTCACCTGATATGCTGCTACTTAACACTTGTTCCTTGTTATGACATGACTTACTACCTGTCACCTGCCTGATCACTTGTCATTGGCATGTTGAGACCTGATACCTGTTATGATTAACTCTCTACTCATGATTATCACATTACGGGAATGTAGTACTTGATCTCTTGTTATGAACTCCTGTTATGCTTGTTATGTACTCCTGTTATGACCATTTATGATCCTACTCATTCCCGTAATCCGATAATTATGTTAATAAGCTATAAAAAGGATAACTGCATGGGGAATGGGAGGAAGTGATGGATGCCGGTATGATGCCTTGCTTATAGTAATGGAATACAAAACTGACGATTCGTATTAGGGGGATTTTAGGCCCCCAGAAGATGCGTGTTAGGGGGATTTCAGGCCCCCAGAAGATGCGTGTTAGGGGGATTTAAGGCCCCCAATGGCTGTGTCCCGAGCGGACGGGAACTACTATAAGTATGAGCTATCAATTCTTCATCAGCTTCCAATAACCAACCTCGACTTACTTATATATGGATGTATGTGTGTTGAGATGTACACCGGGACACATACCTAGATATATGGGTCGGACGAGTAATAATAATAAAATGCCAAGATAAACTTGCCTTGTTGTCCTACAACTTGGTTATTCCACTTGTTTCGTCACAATTGCTTTCATCACGTTTTTACTCCGGATTTTCGGTTTTATGATTATTATATTATACCTATTCATGTCCTGCCTTTCCACTTATATTCTATTCCACAAGTCTCCTGCTCTTATTGTATTATACCATGTGCCTATCTATGCTCGCCACTTGGCTTTCGCATCACCACTCGCCTGGGGAGTTCTATCTGACTCCCCTGGATCCTCATGTCCAGGTCATGGAGCTTGGAGCTTGTAGAATCCCAGTTGCTGACCTGAAAAAGCGCAGCTGAAGCATGGATCCCCAGCAGACCGTCTTGAGCTCCATCTTTCCAGGCCCCCTGTGTGCCTCTCGAGTTTTCCTTTTGTAAACTCGTGAGTGTTTTCCATTATGTTTGCAAAGGGGGAAAACTTACAAATAAAAGTTTGAGGAGCTAAATTACAAGTATTCTCAAAAGATTACAAGTAGATCTCCTCAGAGATTCTGGAAAAATGTGCCGATAGGAGTCTGGTCAGCGCGCGACCACTTTGTCCCTTGACGATGCGAGCGATGAGATTCCCTTCTCGCCTGGTTCGGGGAATCAGAGAACAGAAGGTTGGTAGAACCTCTTGCTGCTTCTCAAAATCGCCTTCGGTAAGGAATTCCTTCTCGCCTGGTTCCGGAGATTCCTTGAGAGGAAGGACGACGTTAGGGTATCAACACCCTGATTAGAGAAAGCAATTCTCTAAAAGGTCTCTGAATTCAAGAGCGCGCGGTGCGTTATGAAGAAGCCTCTGCTTGTGGAGTCCTCCCGTATGCATGCGTCTCTCCTCGATTCCTCTCTTGTGTCCTCTCCCCCTTGTACCCCTGGCGGGCTATTTATAAGGAAAGCAAGGGTATAATCGTCCTCTTTGAAGATATGGAAACAGATTGAACCGAATCTGTTTGAATCTGGAAAGTAGCCTTGATGCGAGGTTAGGATAGCTTCTGCGGAGCTAGAATTGGCAGGTCGGTTGATCTGTTTTGATCCTTTCCATATTGTTGGGAGATTCTCCTTGATCCTCTTACTCGTTTCAAGAGAGTCAAGAGATTGCGGCAATCACCTGCCATATTTGAATCCTGATTGGATTTGATTTGTTTGAATCCAATCTCATCAGGAGATTTTGATTGGTCAAAGGTTGACCATAGCAGGCTGATAGCGGAGCTGCCCGCTTTGAAGCTCATAGCGGAGCTAGAGGCAATTCCTAGCGAAGTCCGAAAAGAGGCTTTTCGGCGAAGCTGTCAGTTAGCTTCCTGGCGATGCCCTGGATGATGCTAGCCTCTCAAACGAGGCTATCTCCTTGGGCTAATGTAATGCTAAATGCTAGCATTTTAGACCTGCTGAGGTCTGTTTAGAAACAATCCGGGTTCACTGTTCTGCTTGCTGGATCAGTGGAGTCCAAACCGCTTCCTTGTCCCTTGGAGGTGGGTGAAAACTGGTCTTCAGCTCGTCTGTCCCTTGTCTTTTGTAAATGTCAACAAGTTTAGACATCGTTCGGACCAATGAGAATCTTGTCTTTTTTAAGTGTCAACAAGACCCCCTTCAAAGTTTCGAAAGTCTGCAATAGCCCAGACTTCGAAATACTTTGAACTGCTGTGATGGTGGTGTGGAGTATGAACGTCGCCATGATGGTTGAGTTCAGCTTCGCCTTCAATCCTGCTTTGGATGAATTCGCCGAAGAATTGCACTGGTTCGCGAGTAGCTTCGCGTCGGGGTAGCTCCGCATCTGGGCTTCCAAGAAATAAGTTCGCTTTGGAACTCCTGTTGCCTTTTCAAAGCCAACTGCCGTGGGGCGGTTACGAGGAGGATCATTCCTTCTTTCGCACCAATCGAGAGAGATGTTCTCCGATTTGCACGTTTCCAAGGGAGGATATTCCCTTTATTCAAGGCGCCATAAGTGCCTTTTATGAGGGAGACGTTTTCTCCCTTTGCACGGTTCCAAGGGAAAACCGTCCCTTCCATCAAGGCGCAATAAATGCCTTGAATGCGCTCGTGCTTCCACGCTTGGGGTGATCGCACTCAGGCCATGGGGCCTATAAATAGGACACTTGAGGTCCTCTGAAGAGAAATGTTTTGCCTTTCTTCTTCTCTTGGTTGAGAGAGATACTCAGATCTCTGAATTTAGTGGGAAAACCCACTCTGGTTGTCTAACCGGCCAAGGACCAGTAAGTCTTGATCATTCAAAGACTTCACTGCTTTTAGGGAACTCATCTCCCTTGATTTAGCTTTGGCAGCTCGCTTCAAGGATTAGCTTCCCTTGTTCTTCATCTTGCAATTGGCTGCTGCAGAGAAGGATCTCATCATAGCTTTCTGTGAAGCTATCATCTTGGCTTGATCAGTGAAAGATCGTTGCTTGTTAAGTCCGCTGCGCCGGCAGGACTTGGGACTTGGCTTCTTCAATAGTTGAGCCAGTCTTGCCATATTGGTGAGGTTGAGACTGTTCTTCACAAGATCAGTCTGACTTTGTCGTATAGGCGAGGCTAGGACTTGGCGTTTGCTGAACCAGCCCATGGTTGTCGTGCAGGCGAGGCTTATCCTCTGCTTTGACTGAAGTCGGATTACTTTGCCGCCGAAGAATCTGACTTAGTATTTTTGCAGCTCTTTCTGTGCTTGACTGCTGACCTGCTCCAATTTGTCTTGCAGTGAGCTATGCTTGCCAGTCTGGTAACTTGATGGAAGAAATCATGAAATCGCCTTATGCTCCCCAGTTGAAGCCTTACTTTTAAGCAGGAGGAACAATTCGGGGCAGCGAATGCGCGTCCCAGGGGCTGTTGGCAGCCTCTTACCCGAGATGATTCGTTCTGAGGTGAGGCTGGCCGCCGCTTCGTCGGAGGTGATCAGTGAGATCACTGACATCGTTGCCGACTTTCAACTTTGGTGGCCTTCGTCGGGGACGATCCACCTCAGGGGAGTGGGCCTCACACCCGTCAGATCCGTGGCATCAAAACTAGTTCCCATTATAGGTGATCTGACGTGTTGGCGGCGATAAGCTTTATTGCCAGGCTTCAACAAAAAAAATGGCCTGGCAAGATCTGCCATTTTTGGGAGAAAAATGACCGTGTCCTTGTGGCACCACTGATTACAGCCTTATGCAGGAGGAAGGCCCTTCCTGTCCCGTTGGTCTGGCCTGGGAGCAGATAAAACCGCTTGTATGCACATGACCTTGTTAGGTAACTTGGTGTGTTATATAAAAACACAACTTTGATGTAATATCAAATGTACCATTGCTTTTGAATCAATGAAAGTCATCGTCTGATCATCTGATTTTTGCTTGCTTTCACTGAGAGTTTGGCCATTGCTGGGCTAAACTGTGTGCGGAGCTAAGGACATAGTCTTTCCTTTGAATGATCTTCGCGAGACTGGTGCGTACCGCGAGCAGCACGCTTTTTAGAGGGCTAAGGTAGGCCTTCCAGTGAAGCCCTTGAAGGATTGTGCGAAGTCCGCACTTTTGCACTAGTGCGAAGTTAACTCTTAGTAGAGTTGAACCGGCGCTTCTCGGGAAGGCGCTTCGGGCGCTGTTTCGAATTAATTCGAAACGGCGGCATGGGCCTTTTTTCGAGGCCTCGTTTCAGGCGCTGATTGGCCTATAAAAGCCCGATTGGGCTGAATATGGAAAGTCGCCCTTATTTTAGAGAACTTTCTATCTCTTCCTCTTCTTCTTCCCTTTCATTCAGAGATCTTTGAGGACTCTAGCAACTCTTCAATGGCGCCCAAGAGACGAGCGGGAAAAGAAGTGGCAACTTCTGCGGCGGAGGGCGCTCCTCCTCCGGTCATCGAGCGACCGATCACCGGTAAGGAATTTTCCTGTCTGATTAGAGAGTGGTCTCCATCCTTTGGAGCCGATACTCGGCCATTAGGACGATCAAATATGATCTGTCCTTATCAGGGAACTCGTTTCCCTTCAACTTCCCTATTTTGCTTGCACCAGGGAGGTAAGAACTGAACAGTTCTTCTTTGGGCTTTCGCACGAAGCCATAACTTGGGCCATCTCCGTACTGTTTGAGGAAAAGGACTTGAATAAGTCCTCTCAGTCATGATGACTTTGACCATAATGTCCCTTTGATGACGTCAGCCCTTAGGGCTATGTCACTTCCTGCTTAAGCGAAGCTGGCGCTTTGGATATTTTCTGCAAAAATGCAGTCTTATCCATGAAGTGAAGCTTTTTCAAAGCTATCTCTTGCAGGCCCTGCTTGCTGGGCGAGGCTATGCCTTAGTGAATTTTTATGCTTTCGCATCCACTTGATTGGTGAACTAATCATAGCTCATTTCTGCTTTTGCAGTACATTACGCCTCCGGCCTCCAGAACAGTCTGTTCGGTGTAGCCAGTCGAGCAGGCGGAAGCATCAGCTTGCAGTTCTATGGGCAGGCTTCATTGTTCAGCGAGCCGAGTTCCCTTGTACGGGATACGCTCATTCAGGGCGGTGGTCCGCAGGCCATGCGGAGCATCTTGACTACGGCTCCATTTGAAGATATCGACCGTCAGGCTTACAGAAAGCCTGATTTCATGTTCGGGGATGCTGCACCTGATCCCGATCGCCAGCTGCAGGCCGGTGAAGGCCAGTGGATCTTCCAGTTGGACGGCGAGAGATTCTATCTCCCGTCCTGTAAGCGGCATTTGCTTTATCTTCCTTCGCGAGCGCGACTCAGGCTCGGAGGATGGCGTGGGGCGTGAGCCTGAATGCCGAGTCTGTAAGTGTCGGGAGGTTGACATTCCAGTCCGGCTATTCGAGGGCGGGCCATCCTCGTAGCATAATGGGGTTATACCCTGGGAAGGTATCGCGGGACCTTCCAGTAGGAGAGAACCCAGCTGCGGCGCCGACCTTTGGCACTCAGTTCTGCGAAGTTGACGGGAACTACCCCGCCACCGATTTCAGGACTCCCGGTTGGGTCCACCCTCCTAGATCGTGGTGGGCGGAGTTGACCAACTATATCCTCACTCATTTGAGGGGGACTTAGAGAGGTTAAACCTCCATGAGGCCGTCAGGGCGACCTGCTACGGCATCGAGATGAAGGTGGCGTGCTTCTACGCCATCCTTGAGTTGTATTGCCCGGCCTCGGGGACTTTCTTCACCCCAGTTGGTGAGTTGGGTATGGCCCTGCATGAGATGCGGGAGATCTCTGCTTTGCCCTTCGGGTCTCTTCCATACGAAGAGTACTTTTCCTGTGAGGCGGAGCTGGCTATTCTGGAGAAGCAGGAACCTGCTCTGCTCGAGACATATCGGGAATTGATGTGCCATTTGCACATTTGCTCTAGCATCCACACCGATGGCAAAGGTAGCTCGAAGAGCTTGAAGAGCTGGGGGAACTACTTGTTCCCGGATATGACTAGTGCGCCTGAGGCAGCTCATTGCGGAGTTGCTGAAGAAGACATCTTGGCAAGGATGGAGGTGCATGCTGAAAAGGACATCGTCGTGGCAGAAGATGATGGTCCTCTCGGGAAGGGTGATGTTCTTCGGAGCTTTCACCATCAGGCCCGTCGGCCTATGTCTCGCAAGGCGTTGCTGGCCGGCTTCTTAACCATCTGGTTAAAGAAGTGTGTCGTGCCTTCTTCTTCGGGTGACATCGTCCACCCGACTGTGCTGCTGCCTGCCGTTCGCTTGGTTCATGGCCACCGTCTGGGTCTTCTCCCGGCCATGGTGTGTTGTATTCAGAGGGCCTTCGTGCACTGACGGAGGCTTTCTGCAGGCCAATGGCGTCAAGGCGGGGGAAGGGTGCCGTCCTGCCTTGTGACGGACCCAATCCTAGGGTAGGTTTACCGTACACCTACTTGATGGCGTGGTTCGCCTTGCACTGCCCCAGTTTGATTGGAGCTGGGGAAGACCCTCCGCAGGGTGTTCAAACGGCGCTTCTCCGTCGTTTGAAGGCCGTTCGTGGCAGAAAACTTATGTGGCCGAGGCCCGTAAGTTAGTGCGTCGTTATGACGCTTATAGCCTGTTCCGTTGTTTTCCTCGCCTGCGGGGTGCAGGATACAACGAGGAATTCCATGATGTGGAGTCAGGTCGGTCTCCCATGAGTCGGGGTGTTTTCGAGTGGCTGGTCTGTATCCGGCCCTCGCATTTGCTGTACAGGAGTGGGGATACCTGCTACCTGGAGCCCTACGTCCCGAGCCGGTTTGCCCGCCAATTGGGTATGACCAGTTGTATGTGGGCAACCCCAATCCGGACCTGGCTTCATGGGGAGCCTCATTGATGGGGCTCGTGCTTGGCGGTTCTTTACCGCGGATGACACTGGAGCGTGGCTACGCACGCCGCCGAGGGATCCCGGCCTTTGGACGACCCTGTGTTTCTGCCAATGGTATGCGGCTTCGAACTCCACACCTGCTAGGTTTAATGCCAACCGTTCGGGTGTGAAGTTAATCTCTCATCGGATGAGGCAGAAGGCTTCTGATAAGATGGAGGGCAAACGAGTCCGTGTTCCTGGCATAGAGGAGTTCATCGCTGTGGATGACAGCGGGGCTTCTGATGCAGGGAGTCCTCGCTTTGAGGCGGGGACAGGAGCTGATATCCGTGAAGCCGGTTCTGGTGTAGTGGGGACAGCTCCCTCACAACATGTGGAGGAAGTGGAGGAAGAGGACTCTGATATCCACTTCAAAAGGAAGCGCGGGAGTGGATCCGTAGGAAGTCGTTGGCGAAGAGGCCCCGTCGCCAGACTCCTACCATCGTGGTAGAGGGTGAGCTCTCTGCTGCGCCTCCTTCTGCTGCTCCATTAGTGGCTGAGCCGTCGGTTGCTGAACCGACTACTGGTAAGATTGGCCCCCATCTAATATGCCTTCAGCGCACTTTAAATAACTCATCATTTGCTTTTTGTTGCAGGAGCTGAGGAGCAAGGGGAGCAAGGGGACCAGTATGATCCTCTATTCGCTTATGGAGCTGCTGCTGGTTCCTTTACTCGCTCGGAGGAATCTGGAGGTGATGCAGCCGACATTGGCCCGTCGGGCGCTGGGACTTCTAAAGGAAGTCCTATGGCATCTAGCTCTACCGGGTGGTCTGCGGAGGAATCGGCGAGCAGGCCGGCTATCCGCATTGATTCTGGCAAGAACTTCGCGATGGAACCCCTAGAGACTGATGAGGCTGACGAAGTAACATCAGCCTTCGGTAAAATGACAACCTCTTGATCTCCTCTTGTTTACCGCATCTGCTTTTGACCATGGCTTTATTGCAGGTGTTCGGTCTCAAGATGCGTCGGCTTTGAAGGAGCCGGAGACTTCCCTGGAAGGTCAGAGGGTGGGTTGAGTGCTTCGTCCGCGGCGGATGTTGCCATGTTGGACGTGTTGTATGGCGACTTGCCTTCTTATCAGCCCACGTCAGCTGAAAGGCGAGAGGCTGAAGGGGCGGCAGTCCCGGAGGTATCCTCACTCCCAATCATATCACCGAGTGAGGTGCCGGCAATTTTGCCCAGTGCGGGGCTGAGGGTGATCGTGGACCCTAGTTCCCCGACTTTGATTGTCGAGCCTGCTGTTCAGGAGGTGGTTGCCAGTCCTTCCTCCACGGTGGCTGGCGTGCTGGTGTCGCTGAGGACTCCGCCGAGGTCACCTTTGGCTTGCCTTGCTGCTGTCGATGTTCCCGCTTCTTCTTCTATGGCGGGGTGTCGACTGGGATGGTATATTGCTCCGAGGTTGTCTCAAGGGTTGATGAAGCTGAGAATGACTTCATCGGTAATTGGTTGACAGCTTCTATAACAGCTTGGAGCAGACTATCGGTCTCGTCTTGAAGGGCTCGCCTGTGCCGTTCTCGAAGCTGAAGATGGTCCTCTCCCGTGGCATTGAGTGTATCCGGGACTTTGAGGGGTACCATCAAGCTGCTGCTCTAGAGCTCCTGGTAGACGACCTTGAGAAGGACGTGGAGGAATGGCGCCATTACCATCGTTCAGACGCAGCGTCTTTGGCTGATGAACGGCTCGCACGTCTTGTCGCCCAAAGGCGCGAGGCTCAGCTCGCCGCTCAAGAGGCTGCTGAGGCTATCTCCTCTGACTTGAAGTCCTTGGAGACAGAGGAAGCAGAGGTGGGAGTGCAATTGACGCTTCCAACAGTGCTCTTCTTGATACTGAAGATAAGGTTAAGAGGGCTGAAGAGATGATCCGGAAGGCAAATCTCCTCTTATCCAAAGCTACGCAGATGCGTGATGAAGAGTCTGCGCGGCTTAGCAGCTCAGGGCTCGAAGTGAGAAACTGGCGGAGCAGAAGTCGTCACAGAGGGCGACTTTGGCGGAGGTCGAGGCTCGTCTGGCTCAGGCGGTGGACTTCGATGAGGCTGAGCTAAGATCACAGGCGCTGGCCCAGGCTGCTGATGACAGGAAGACGAGGCTAACTTCGCTCGGAGATCGGATCCGATCTTATCATGTACGCCTATAGGCTCCTCCATGTATCCCATCCTTTTGGAATTTAATAAAATTCTTTCTTTCGTCGTCTTTGTTTGTTTGGATAATGAGGCATGGCTGTCTGTTGGTTCAGAGGTCGCAATGACATAACCGAATGGGACGTCGCCAGTCTCGAGGTCAGCCCTTTGCGGGGCTAAAAGGGGAGATACTTGCCTTTTGTAAATGTCAGCAAGCATCGAGATTGAGACTTAGCTTGTCTGCTGGTTCAGAGGTCGCAATGACATAACCAATTGAGACGCCGCTAAGCTCAATGGTAGATGAAACTTGGCTATCTGCCCGTTCAGAGGTCGCAATGACGTAACTGGTTGAGAAGCCACCAAGCTCAACAATGAGTGATACTTGTCTTTTGTAGATGTCGACAAATATCGAGACCTATCTTTTGTAAATGTCAACAGGACTCGGGATTGAGACTTAGCTGTCTACTGGTTCAGAGGTCGCAAGACATAACCGATTAAGACGCCACTAAGCTCAATGATAGATGAAACTTGGCTATCTGCCAGTTCAGAGGTCGCAATGACATAACTGGTTGAGAAGCCACCAAGCCTCAAAATAGGTGATACTCGTCTTTTGTAAATTTCAACGAGTATCGGGACCTGTCTTTTGTAAATGTCAACAGGACTCGGGATTGAGACTTAGCTGTCTGCTGGTTCAGAGGTCGCAATGACGTAACCAATTGAGACGCCACTAAGCTCAATGATAGATGAGACTTGGCTATCTGCCAGTTCAGAGGTCGCAATGACGTAACTGGTTGAGAAGCCACCAAGCTCAAAATAGGTGATACTCGTCTTTTGTAAATGTCAACGCGTATCGAGACCTGTCTTTTGTAAATGTCAACAGGGCTCAGGGTTGAGACTTGTCTTTTGTAAATGTCAACAAGCTCAAAATAGGTGATACTTATCATTTGTAAATGTCAATAAGTATCGAGACCTGTCTTTTGTAAATGTCAACAGGGCTCAGATTGAGACTTAGCTGTCTGCTGGTTCAGAGGTCGCAATGACGTAACCAATTGAGACGCCACTAAGCTTCAAAATTGCAATGGAGTTTGGGAAAAGTCTCGTTTTCACGGGGAGAAACGAGGGAATCACTGTCATAGGTTTAATGTTAACGTAACAGCGAGATATATATGTGGTCCTACCATTCTATGGATGAGAATTGGTAAGTGACTTTGGAGGTCTCATTATCTCGGGGAGAAACAAGGGGATTGCTGTCATAGGTTTAATGTTAACATAACAGCGGAATATATGTGGTCCTACCATTCTATGGATGAGAATTGGTAGGTGATTCTGGAGAGGGAATCAAGTGGGAGCAGGTCCCTTGGGATTTTAAGCAAACCCCCAGCTATCAACAGGTTTGATATGCTTGGAGAAAGAGAGAGGCTCTCTTTGCGCGCATTCCGGACGCGCGGATCTCGATCAGAGGTGTAATGTTAACTTGATCGAGAGCAAGACCATTGATTAAGGATAGTACTTTTTTAAGAACTTGCCATTGATCGGCATCATGAGGAGGTCGCCATCTGCAGTTGTAAGGCGGTATGCTCCATTTGAATAGACTGTCTCTATCACAAACGGTCCTCCCATTTAGGCTGAAATTTGCCTTTGGTCTTGTGCGTCATAATCATCGGTCGTCTGACGGCTAAGACCAGATCTCCTTTGTGGAAGACTCTCTGCTTAACCTTCTTATTGAAGGCTTTTGACATCCGAGCCTGATATAGCTCGATGTGTTGCTGAGCTTGCAGCCGCTTCTCGTCCAGGGCTTCGAGCTCTTGAAGACGCAAGCGATCATTGTCTTCTGATGTCATCTTAGTAGTCAAGGCTACCCGCAATGATGGCACCTGGATTTCCAATGGGATGACCGCTTCGCACCCATATACCAGGGAGAAAGGCGTATTGCCTGTCGGTGTCCGAACCGTAGTCCGGTAGGCCCAAAGGCATTCACCGAGCTTTTCGTCCCAATCTCGCTGTTCGAGGAGACAAACTTCTTGAGCAGCTTGATGATTGTCTTGTTGAATGCCTCTGCCAAGCCGTTGGCGGCAGGATTGTAGGCGGTTGAAGCCACATTCTGAATTCGGTATTTATCGCAGAACCGATAGAACCCTTGACTTATGAATTGAGGACCATTGTCGTGGATGATCCGCCTGGGGACACCAAATCGATGGATGACATGGTGTTTGATGAAGCTAACCAGATTGGAGGTTTTAACTTCGGCCAACGGTGTGGCCTCTGCCCATTTTGAGAAGTAATCGGTTATTGCCAGGATAAACCGGTGACCTCTGCCGAAGAAGGACTGATTGGCCCTACGACATCGATTCCCCATGCTTCAAATGGCCATGAAGCAACAGTAGGGTGGAGCAACTCCGAAGGTTGGTGTATGAAGTCTGCATGGACTTGGCACGCCTTACACCTTCGTGCATATTGGGTGGCATCGGCCATCATGGTCGGCCAGTAGTACCCAAGTCTGTGCAGCCTGTCTTTAAGCTTTGGACCCGGCTGGTGAGCTCCGCAAATGCCATCATGTGCTTCTTCAAGCACTTCCTGTGCCTCTGAATGAGAGAGACAACGGAGGAAGACACCGTCATATGAACGACGGTAGAGTGTCTTCAAAGTGGGATCATAGTGGAAACGGAGCGACCTTCGTCTGATGGACGCCGCTTCATTGGGATCGTCTGGAAGCAGACCGTGCAGAGCGTAGTCAATGAGAGGGAAGCGCCAATCCCTCGGCTCAAGACCCGCGGAGATATTATGGACCTCTTGGATCCTTAGCATGTGCTTGGAGCATACGAGATGCCGGGTTGCGACTGTGAGGTGATACTCGGTGTCGGCCGGTAAGGCTAGCGTTGTCGCTAATGCAGCGAGAGCATCCGCCTTGGTATTTTGAGATCGGGACACATGCCCGATGTAGAAGCCTTCAAATAAGCTAGCAAATTCGATGGCTGTATGATAATAAGGCACCAAGTTTTCATGGCGGACTTCATATTCGCCTTTGACTTGACTGATGACCAGCTTTGAATCGCCGTAGGCTTCGAGGTAGCGTACTCCCATTCCCTGGGCGAGCTGGAGACCGATGAGCAGAGCATTGTATTCCGCTACATTATTAGAGCATGATTCTGTCAAGGAGAATGCTCTGAGAAGGATATGATCCTGTGGGGAGATGAACACAACCCCCACCCCGGCAATAATTTTCCCTTTGGGGCCCATCCGCGATGCTCCGTCGAAGAACATCTGCCACACTTCCTCTGCTGAGGTTGCATTAGACTCGAAGACTTCATCAGGGATGTCTTCGTGAAGTTTTGAATGTTCTGGAACTGGGTGAGCAGCTAAGAACTCTGCAAGGGCCTGGCCTTTAACTGCCTTCTGAGGAGTAAAGGTCATGTCGTATTGAGACAACAGAAGTGCCCATTTAGCCAACCTTGAATTCAGCGACCCTGGCTTCGTCATGAGAAGACGTAAAGGGTTCACCCTGGAGATGACATGTATGGTTTGGCCAACCAAATAATGTCGTGTCTTCTGGACAGCGAAGACGAGAGCTAAACACTCTTTCTCAATAGGATTGTAGCGAGATTCCGCTCCTATGAGAGTCCTGCTCAGATAATAAATGGCCTGCTCGTGGCCATTGTCGTCCTTTTGAGCGAGGAGGGCACCGAGGGAATAGTCCAGAGCTTTTACATAAAGCAAGAATGGTTTCCCTGATGTAGGGGCCACTAAGACCGGAGGTTTTGTGAGATACCTCTTAATGTCTTCATAGGCTTCTTGACAAGCTTGGTCCAATATGAAGGCAGTACCCTTTTTCATGAGACGGGTAAAGGGCTGGCAACGGCCCGAAAGATTTGCTATGAATCTTCTGATGTAGGCTAATCTGCCTTGCAAGCCTCGGAGCTCTTTGAGATTCCTTGGTGGATGCATGTCCTGGATGGCTTTGACTTTGTCTGGGTCCAGATGGATCCCTTTTGATGTGACAATGAACCCAAGGAATTTGCCGCTGGATACTCCTAAGAAGGATTTTGTCGGGTTCATTTTCAGCTGATGAGCCCGCATTATGTCGAACGTCGTTCTCAGATCGCGAAGATGTTCATCTTTGCTGCGGCTTTTGACGGCAATGTCGTCAACATAGCATTCCACCGTCTTTCGGAGATGGTCGCGGAAGATCATGCTCATCGCCCGCTGGTAGGTTGCTCCGGCGTTCTTCAGTCCGAAGGGCATTACAGTGTAGCAGTATACCCCAATGGCGTTCGGAAAGAAGTATGCTTCTCGTCATCAGGATACATTTTGATCTGGTTGTACCCTGAGAAGCCGTCCATGAAAGACATCCTCTCGAACCCGCATGTGTTGTCGATCATGACATCAGTGATCGGCAGTGGGAATCATCTTTGGGACAGGCCGTATTGAGATCACGGTAGTCGATGCAGATCCGTATTTTCCCATTCTTTTTGAGGACGGGGACGATGTTAGCTACCCAATCTGGATGTTGTTCCTCCCGGATGAAGCCACAAGCAATGAGCTTATGAACTTCGGCTTCAATAGCCTCCATGATGTTTGGGCGGAATCGACGTTGTTGCTGCTTGACCGGCTTAACGTCATTCTTGATGTTTAGACGGTGCATGGCGACCTGCGGATCAAGTCCGGGCATGTCTTCATAGCTCCAGGCGAAGACATCTATATACTCTTTTACGAGCATTATCAATTCTTCCTTTTCGATAAGTGATAGGCTTTCACTTATGAAAATCGGTTTGGGATGATCCTGACTGCCCAAGTTGACCTGGATCACCTTGTCTTCGGTAGGTGGCTCGTGCAGCTCGAACCGCTTTTCCCTTGGAGACTTAATTGCTGGGCCCATGATTCCTCATCGGCAACCTCTGCGGGTTCTAACTGACTGCTTGAAGTCATGAGGCTTTCGAATATCCCTCCTATGCTGACATCAGAGTCCCATTCGGAGGATGGGGCCGACTGTGATGGGATCGATCCATCGCCTTTGACCTGAACTGTTGTTGATGATGTGGGTGTAACATACCCTAACCCCCTGCGTGTACTATCATAGTAATTTGCAGGTTTCCCTCTTGGGACGGAGTTACGCATCAAGCTGCGTCTTCCTTTTCCGAAGTTCAGGCCGCCTGCCTGCTTCAAGTCATATCCCATCTTCTCCATAATATGGCGTGCCGGTGGCGCGTAATGGAAGAACTGTGGGGTTTCTGAGTCCGAGCTTGACTCTGTAGCTGCAGGTCCCCGTGGCTGGGTTCTACCGAAGATTATCGGCAACTGACCTTGTTTGGATGGAGGGATTACCAGCGTGGCCCCTTCTATAACCTCCACAGATGTAGTAGCCGAACTTGGCTCATGTACGGGCATGTGCAGAGAGCCCTCTATGATGGATTTAATTGACCCAATACTCGCAGGATAACCAAAAGAGATACTCTCATTAATTACCCATTCACCCTCTTCATCAGAAGGGATATTACATTGGGGGTCATTGAGGAAACATGTTGTAATTGGTTCGCCAATCAAAATGGCTGGCACGCCTGTTTCGGATTCTGAATCCGCCTCATTGCCACTTTCATCATCGTCTGGCAATGGCTCTGCAGGCGTTCCGTCGGCCTCTTGATACAGGAGGGCGTCGGTGAAGTAGTTTTCTACCCCCTTGAAGGGTTGCTTTTCAGCGAAGACAGTTCGTACTGTCGCATCATCTTCAACATACTTGAAGCACTGATGGAGAGTGGAAGGAACGATCCAGTTGGCATGGATCCAAGGTCTTCCTAGCAGCAAGTTATATGATGTGTCAGCATCAATGACATAGCACGTCACTTCTGACTTCAAGCTTCCGATTCTGCAGCGGAGCCGAATCTTTCCAAGCGGATGGCTGCTCCCGGCGTTGAAACCATATATTGTAGTGGTGGTTGCGGACAACCTGTACAATGGTATGCCGAGGAAATAGAGGAGCCTTTTGGGGATGATGCTGAGTGCAGACCCCGGATCGACTTGTACTCTTTCAATGCATGTTGAACCGATATATCCGGTATAGTACAGAGGTCGATCATGCTTGTTGTCCTTGAGAAGCATATCTTCCGCCGTAAAGGTAATAGCAGGCACCTTGGATTGTGCGTGATGGCACTCTGAGCAGGAAGGCCGCATCTCATCACCAGGAACCTCAGGCATGCATGTCAGAAAGGACTCCGAGTCGGCCAGCGCATCTCTGAGTGCCTCTCTTGTCTCTTTAGAGAGACGAAGGAGCTCGTGTATTGTGATACGAGCCGGGATATTGGCTAAGTGGGCCAATATATCAAAGCGAAAGGGCGTGGCTAACCCTTGGCCTGGCGGTTTCTTCAACACATGGTCGAACCGCACTTCCTTAGGCTTCTCCTTCCCTTTGGTCAGGACTGGAGTGGATGCCGGCATTGGTACTGACGTCGTTTGCTGTTGTATCTCGTCAGTAGACTTGTCATACTGCCTTAAGTATGATTTTTCAGACCGGGTGCCTGTCTGTTGAGGTGCATCTGCCTGCGCTGTACAGGCATGCTTCTCCTCTTCTGAATCGCTGAGGGAAGCCGAAGTAAGTATACCATCATCTGGCAGGACAGAGATGACATTGCAGGACTTGCCCTTTTTGCTGGAGTCCTTCGACGTCCGTTGTACGTCTTGGACGAGGTCAGGGTGTATCCACATAACTTCCCCTGTCTCCAATGTCAAGGGGACGAGACCCTTGTCAACTTTAGCTATGGTTGAAGAATGCTTGACTTCCAACCGCGGTGTGGGGGCTGGATAAGTCCCGTCGGGAACTGTGACCTTCTGAGCAGTACCGAACTCAAGAGTCACCATATTGGCAGTGACTTTCTTCTGTTCCGTCTTCAATGTGAGGACTCCGGCGTCGACCAAAGCTTGAATTCTATCCTTGAGAACATAGCACTTGTCAGTAGGATGGTGGATCATCCTGTGGTAGAGGCAGTATTTAGGGTCGTTTGTACGCCCTATCTCATTGGGACGCCGAGCATCCGGTAGCTTCATTTTGTTCCCTTTGTGGAGCAGATGGAATATCGTGACCACCTGGTCATCTCTGAAGGAGTACTGCTTCGGAGAAAACTTGGGCTCTTGGCTGTTGACGCCGCTCTTCTTGGCCTTTGACTGCATGTCCCCGGTCAGCTCGACGGACATAATTTCCTTCCCTTTAGCTTGGGAAGACTGCGGGAGATCGCTACGCCCTTTGTTGTTCGCGCCCCATTTGCTTCTAGGGGCGGATGGCTCGAACTTCTTAGCCGATTTCTCGGCTATCTCAGCTTGTTCGACCAATTCCTTCCAAGTATGGGCTTTGACAGCCCCCATGCAGACTTCTACTTGATCCAAGAAGTTGTGCCTGCATGTCTGTAAGAGCATGGGTAGTGCATCCCTGCTGGGCACATCAGAGATAGATTTCTGAACCGCTCAATGTATTCACGGACAGATTCGCCTTTCCTCTGTACAGTGGAAAGGAGCTTGTCCATGGTCACTTCGGTATCGTCCTCATAGAAACGAGAAAGGAACCGAGTTTCTAGGTCGATCCAGGAATTGATAGAGCCCGGGGAAGACTGCGAAACCAGTCAAATGCCACCCCTTTCAAGGTGCCGATGAACAACCTAGCCATGATGGCGTCATTGCTTATAACATTACCAGTCTGAGACCGGAAATAGTAGATGTGCTGATTGGGCGAGCTCTTACCATCATACGTATGCAACGTTGGTGGTTTGAACTTTGGCGGATATGGCACCGAATCCCACTCCAGCGGATAAGGACGGACTGCCCCTACCTTCTTTAATTCATCCCTCTGAGCTAGGGATGCGATTTGAGCTTGAAGGCCTTTAAGGACTTCGGCATCCAGGGAAGAGCCTCCCTTAGATTTCTCCGTCTTGGGCGGATCATTGCTGAGATGTCCCTCCTCGTCATGATTACTCCCAGTATCATCATTCCGGTTGCTGAGGAGCTGAGTGAGCATCTGTTGAATATTGTCCAGGGCCTCTTGCTGAGTTCTAGAGGTCCGCTCCTGAGCTTCCAACGCTGACGAAGATCGTCATTGGCGTTATCGGCCATATTAACCGATGCTTTGTCCGTTCGCACAGAACTGACTGTTGCTGAAGAGGCATACCCGCTGTCTTCATCTTCTCCATCAGATGATTGGGGTGATCGTCTGGACTGTGGTGAGATTAGGGCCTTTGAGGAAGAAGGCTGCTCATAATTATAGGGTATCGCTACCCTGGATCTGGTGTTTCGGAAAACACCTTCTTCCGCGCACCAAGACTTCACCTAAGCCCGGCTATAATCTGGATCTAGGGAGCCGAAAGGGGCATCATCAGATGTATGACCTTCCCTGTGTCGCTCTCGTCCTTTTCCGGTCATGTTGACGGACGCGAAGGCTGGGCCTCGCGAAGCGCTCCTTTCATGATGTTTCTTTATGGCATGTGCGGACAACCGGTCAAACACCGATTGACGGTGTGGAGGTGCCACCTTGATTGGATATTGCCGACAATGGGCTGAATGGATTGTCACAAGTCGGCATCCTCTTTGACAACATGGGGAAGTGGTTTGGAGAGACTCCAATTCCCGCTTGTTTGCCAAGAATTGTCGCAGGTTAGGCTCGACAGAGCCTGAACAACCCCGTGGAGAGGCCTTTCTGGAGCGTACAAGGGATGATGCTCCGTTCTTCTTATCCCTGCAGAAGGGATTAGTACTGAATAGTACTTTGGCGCTAGCTTCGCCGACAGGTGCGAGCTTAGTGCCTGATGAATCGGGGAGCGGAGCACGCTGTGGTGCTTTGACCGCTATTCTGCTGCGAAGGGGATCAACCTCAGATAACACTGCGGTCTTAGCCTTGCGGCCGCGAACCCAGTGAATTTGTTGTGGTACAATAGCTTCGCTTGTACGAGCGAGGCTGACAGGAGGCTTTGCTGCCCTTGATTCAGATGACGGTATGATTGCCGTCGTGACTTCATGGCTGACAGCATTGTCAGGGCAGATGGGCATCTTACCCTTTTCTTCGCGGGAGAGGCGCAGTCTCGGCATGACTACTTCGGGAGCTTTGGTTGAAGACTCCTGTTTAGGCTTCCATATCAGCCTTGACGGGGGACGCCTAGGTTCGCAAGGAACCTGAATAGCCACAAGCGGGGCTGTGGGGTGCTGGCAAGATTCTGCCTCTGGTTTCTGATTTGAAACCTTGGTCATGAAGACCTTCCTGTGCTTCCGTGCTCGAAGCGTCAGGCCACCCCCAGAGAGGACTTCTTCAAATCTTCCTTGATCGATCTGGATAACCAGGTTCTCAAAAGTGCAGGATCTGGGCTGCGGGTATGTTTCCTTGTTGCGCCAGAGAACTACGGCAGGTTCGCAGAGGACCTTTTCCGTCTTCGCAGAGACTTTGCTTGAAGATTTAGCCAGAGAAGATCTGGCTGCACCGGCTTTTCTGAATTCAGAGATAGACCCGAAGGTCTGTTCGTCGCATTGCGACACTTGATTCTCAGCAGAGGAGAATACAATCCCCAGCGGAGTCGCCATCTTGTTTTCCATTATGTTTGCAAAGGGGGAAAACTTACAAATAAAAGTTTGAGGAGCTAAATTACAAATATTCTCAAAAGATTACAAGTAGATCTCCTCAGAGATTCTGGGAAAATGTGCCGATAGGAGTCTGGTCAGCGCGCGACCACTTTGTCCCTTTGACGATGCGAGCGATGAGATTCCCTTCTCGCCTGGTTCGGGGAATCAGAGAACAGAAGGTTGGTAGAACCCTCTTGCTGCTTCTCAAATCGCCTTCGGTAAGGAATTCCTTCTCGCCTGGTTCCGGAGATTCCTTGAGAGGAAGGACGACGTTAGGGTATCAACACCCTGATTAGAGAAAGCAATTCTCTAAAAGGTCTCTGAATTCAAGAGCGCGCGGTGCGTTATGAAGAAGCCTCTGCTTGTGGAGTCCTCCCGTATGCATGCGTCTCTCTGTCTGTCTTTTTTTTTTTTTGCGTCCTCGATGGGCTATTTATAGGGAGAGCAAGGGTATAATCGTCCCCTTTGAAGATATGGAAACAGATTGAACCGAATCTGTTTGAATCTGGAAAGTAGCCTTGATGCGAGGTTAGGATAGCTTCTGCGGAGCTAGAATTGGCAGGTCGGTTGATATGTTTTGATCCTTTCCATATTGTTGGGAGATTCTCCTTGATCCTCTTACTCGTTTCAAGAGAGTCAAGAGATTGCGGCAATCACCTGCCATATTTGAATCCCGATTGGATTTGATTAGATTGAATCCGATCTCATCAGGAGATTTTGATTGGTCAAAGGTTGACTATAGCAGACTGATAGCGGAGCTGCCCGCTTTGAAGCTCATAGCGGAGCTAGAGGCAATTCCTAGCGAAGTCCGAAAAGAGGCTTTTCGGCGAAGCTGTCAGTTAGCTTCCTGGCGATGCCCTGGATGATGCTAGCCTCTCAAACGAGGCTATCTCCTTGGGCTAATGTAATGCTAAATGCTAGCATTTTAGACCTGCTGAGGTCTGTTTAGAAACAATCCGGGTTCACTGTTCTGCTTGCTGGATCAGTGGAGTCCAAACCGCTTCCTTGTCCCTTGGAGGTGGGTGAAAACTGGTTTTCAGCTCGTCTGTCCCTTATCTTTTTGTAAATGTCAACAAGTTTAGACATCGTTCGGACCAATGAGAATCTTGTCTTTTTTAAGTGTCAACAAGAATATATCTACAAAAGATACCCTCTGTTTTGAATAATGCGCAACTACAAGACATATTAAGTTCAGCAGAATTCTCATAATTGATTTTTTCCTAAGTGTCTTTTGATTCTAAAAATTCACCAACCAGATATTTGGCTCCAGGTCCATCTTATTCCAACTCTTCTGAAAAGAATGTCATTACAACTGCCCATTCCTTTTGAAACAACTGAAAAATCTTCGTGGTATATAACTTTAAAACTTGAATCTCATATGGATTCGATGTACAATTGGGCACAGAATTCAAACCCTAAAAGTCTTGTTGAGATTCAGAACTACGACGGGCAGCGACAGCTTTATCGTATTGGTGGACAAACTCAACTAGTGTTGTGTTTGCATTCACAAAACCATCAAAGAAGGAATTAATACTCTCAGACCTCTGACTGGTTGTCATTTCAGCAGCAAAGAATATCCTTAAGATAAGCATTAACCCAGTGTCCACGCAATCTATACATCTTCAACAATCAACTGTCTTCTTCTTCTTCTATATGATATTTTTTCTTCATCAATCTCTATCGTTCCTCGCATGTTCTTATATCACGGGAGGTGTACAAAAGATGAAAATCAGAGACAAAATTTTTCCCAAACTTGTTCGTCAGCGGAATTTGTTGCTCGGCGATATGTTTCCGTACATGCCAAAAATAGTACCGGTGCCGAGTAGCTAGAAAAATCATCTTGATGGCATCACCGATCTGGGTATCCTGATCAGTAATAATCACTTTTAGTGCAACTCCGTGCATGCATTTGAGCCATTTATTGAATAGCCAAACAAATGTATCTCTCTGCTCATCCGCAAGCAATGCACAGCCAAATAAAAATGATTGTCGATGATGATTCACTCCAGTGAATGGAGCAAATGGCAGGTTCAAGTGATTAGTCATGTATGTTGTGTCAAATACAATCACATCACAAAAACTCAAATACGAGAAAATTGCTCTTCCATCAGCCCAAAAAATGCTTCTAAGTGTGCCTGCATTATCAACTTCACTGGCAAAGAAAATCTGGATCGGACTCGGCTTTTTCTTGAAAATACTTGATGATCAAAATAAACTCATGGCCAATGTTACGAGTAAAATCAATAACTTATTGCGGGTTTACTTCTTCATAATCTTTTCTGTGGTTCATTGCATTAACAACAAGGGAAATATTTGAAGGGCGAATTCCTACATCAACTAAATTGCTCAAATGCTGCTAATCTTTGATCGATGTGTTTGGTGAGAGTAAAAGTGAAGGACCTTATCCGGGCTTGATAATTCATGTGAATGAGAATCAACAAACTTGATGACAACCCAAGATCTTCAGTCTTATAATAAACGAAGAAGCACATGCATCTCAGCAGGACACGCAACTCTAGTGTTGATTCGACGGTTGACTGTAAGCCCATCTTGTCTTTTGTCACACAACTTCTTCACACCCTCCTTGCTGCAATAAAATTTTCTGTAAATAACTTCATGAGGAGGCCTCCGTGACTTATCTATTCATTTTCTTCTCACGCCAAAATCTTTATTCCTTGCATAAGAATTGTAGAAGTTGTATGCTTCATCGTCCGTGGAAAACTGTTTCCCTAAAAAAATAACTGAGCTTCCAGACATTTCTCCATGTGAATTCAGATCCTACAAACAAATTGCTGAACTAAATAAAAAGAAATAATTGAAAATCACACGTCTGAACTATAATAAATAAAACTTCGACCAAGGTCGCAGATGTAAAGAAATCTGAAACTTCTGAATAAAAGACTGCGACCGTAGTTGTAGTTCTCCGTATGGCCAGGTTTTTAAAAAAGGTGAATAATAATTGTGAAAATTTGTCATTAGTATATACTACGACCTTAAGTCGCAGTTCTTAAATTTTAGTGTATAAAATAGATATAATTGACCAGGACACGTGTCAGAACTACAAAAAATAGGACAACGACTAAGGTCGCAGTTATAAAGCTAGCTTTAACAACTAAAAAAATGTTTTTAATACATATTGCGCCTGTGGTCGCAGTTCTTACAATTTAGTGTATTAAATTAAATAAGTGCGGCTGAGATCGCATTTAACAAAACTGTGAAATTGTTTCTGAAAAAAAAGACTTTAATAAAAGTGATTATATTATTCTGTAAAATGAAATCAAGGTCGCAGTTCCATATACGCTACAAAAATCTTTTACATATAAGAAAATGCGAGAAAAAAATGATAAAATAAAAACCTCTTGATCAGCATCCAAAGATCTCAACCCTTAAATACTTTCAATATTCTGAGAGAAAGTTGAACCAGATGATATATAGTTCATATTTAGATCGAGAGATTGAGATCGCTTATGACGGCGAACAGAATTGGCAGGGGAAGTGTTCTGCTCCGACGTCGACATTAAAATAAAAAAGGAGAAAAACCTGATGCGGAAACCGCTATTTTCAGAAAAAACTTTATGGCAGGAAAAGGAAAACCTAAATCTGATAACGAACAGGAAAAGAAATAGGAAAAAAATAATAATAAATAATAGCGGGACAAGTACCTTTTACTGAGGGGCATTTAATAATTTAACTTATTCCAATAAGTGGGCCGTAACTTATTGGTATGACAAATAATGTGCCACGTCACCGTAGGCCGTGAGAGTCTCAGCAGCCGTGAGAGACTCTCAGCTGTCGGCTGATACACATATTTCTTATATATACCTCTATATATATACACACACACACACACATATATATATACATATATATGTGTGGTTACTGTACCTCAGCCGTGAGCTAAGAGAGTTCTCAGCTGGCGAGACGTGGTAACATAATAGCCACGCATTTGTCATAAATTTTGGCAGACAAAAACAAAAAATCCCGCTCGAATAAGTCATCAATTACTTCAACAATTGCTTTAACGAAAATATCCTTCCTTACAACTTTTTACTGTATGTAAAATCTTTTCTTCCAAAAAAAATTACAGATCTGAAATTTTTAGTTCATCAATTCGAAAAAATTTAGTGTTATTGTTTCCTAAATTTTCCGAACAATTGCGTTCAAATTTTTTTTTTTTAAAGATATGATCAAGATAGCACCCAAGAAATCATCTGCAGAAAAAGATAAAGGGGAAAACCTAGAAAACCTATTTTTTTGGGTTCTGTAGCCCTTAATAGTTTGATTTTTCAACTGTGATTTCCATTTTTTTGTTTTTTAACGAAATTCTCTCTTTTAATTTAACTTCAATTCAAAAGTGACTCTTGCACTGATTTTTTTTATTTAGTTATAAATTTTAATTCTAAAGAAGAAAAATAATACTGAATTTTTCTAGGAAAATTTTGATTTTTTTAAAATTTTTCAAAAATCTTGGTTTTTAAAAAAATAATTATTTAAATTTTTTATTTTAAAAGCTTGCGACCATGGTCGTAATTAAGTAAAAGAGTCGCATTTTTTGTTTTAAAGAAGTAAGAATCAAAATTAAATATATTTATGTGATTTGAAACAATATTTTTAATTTTTTACTTTGAAACTTTAATCCAAGTCACAATTTAAGATGAAAAAAAATAGAAATTAACGATCTTATTAGAGATTTATTTTTTTAAATTTTTTTTAATTTTTTAACACTGCGACCAAGGTCACTGTATTTTTCATTCCATTTTGTCGACTTGGATCGCAGTTATTTATATTAGCGACCAAGATTTCTGCGACCTTGGTCGCAATCTGTGAAAAAAAAAAATTTAACTTTTTAAACGTCCGTTTTGTTTTAAAATTATTTTTTTAAAACACTGTGACTGATGTCGAAGTGTTGCCGTCCCTTTTCTCTTTTTGGGGCCTGGGCCAGTCTGTTCTACTAAGTTGCTTAATAGGATATTGCGACCTTGGTCACATTATGATGAAACAAGGGTCAGAGTGCTCTGAATCATTGACCAAGGTCCTCATTAGTTAATTAATTGAGTTAATTAGAAAAATGTGACCCCTGTCGCAGTATAATTTAACAGTGCGACCTTGGTCGTAGTGTATTATAATTTATTATCTACTGTTGCAATCAAGGTCGCAGTCATTTTTTTTTTCCAAATTTATTTAAAAGTACTGTGACCTTGATTTTTTTTTAAATTTTATACTTGTGTTGTTAATGTTTCTGCATCTATAGGTAAGTAAGAACTGAAGGTTCGTCCTATAAGATCGAGCTTAAAGCCTATGTGCGAATTCGTAAGAAAATTCAAAAAGCATATTCAGGTAGATTTTGTCAATGCGATGAAAGAGATCCCGTTTGGTGCAATTTTCATGGCCTTCTATAATGAGGAATTTGGTGCTGACAAGACCTAAAATTAAACGCAAGTGTACTGAAAATTGTAAACTAGTATGATAAGGAATCAAGGATCTTTCTAATTGGGGGCAAACAAATTGATTTAACAGTAGAGGATATTGCCTTAACTTTTGGCGTACCTATCAATGGGACAGATTTTATTATGAATAAGACCTGTACACTGAAGGACAGGGGGTTAAAAAACATTACAACCCAAAATCTTTGGTGTGATAATAAACGAAGACGCACATGCATCTCAGCAGGACACTCAACTCTAGTGTCGAATCGACGGTTGACTGTAAGCTCATCTTATCTTTTGTCACACAACTTCTTCACAGCCTCGTTGCAACAAATTTTTTGCAAATAATCTCATGAGGAGGCCTACGTGACTTATCTATTCCTTTTCTTCTCACGTTAAAACCTCTGTTCCTTACATAAGCATTGTAGAAGTTGTATGTTTCATCGTCTGTGAAAAATTGTTGCCCTAAAAGAATAACTAAGCTTCCAGACATTTCTCCATGTAAATTCAGATCCTACAAAACAAATTGTTGAACTAAATAAAAAGAAATAATTGAAAATCAGATGTCTGAATTATAATAAATAAAACTGCGACTAAGGTCACAGATGTAAATATAGTTGTGACTATTGAATAAATGACTGCGACCATAATCGCATCTTTTAGGATGTCTAGGTTTTTTTGTAATACTGCGACCTCTGTTGAAGTCCTTAATATATTAAAGGACTGCGCAAAAGGTCGCACATGCAAATTAATTACGGACTGCAGGTAATGTCGCAGTTATATAGATGTCTATAATAACTGAAAATTTATTTTAATATATACTGCGACCTTAGTCATAGTTCTTCCAATTTAGTGTATACGAGAAAAAAACAGGTAATTGAAAATAAAAGAACTAATTGAAAATCACACGTCTAAATTATATTAAATAAAACTGTGACTAAGATCGTAGTTGTAAAGATAACTGTGACTATTGAAAAAATTATTTTAATATACAGCGACCTTAGTCGCAGTTCTTACAATTTAGTGTATATGAGAAAAACAGGTATTTTTCAAATTAAATAATTACGACTGAGATCGCAGTTAACAAAACTGTGCAATTATTAACTGAAAAAGATGACTTTCGTAAAAGTGATTATTGTTCTGTAAAACGTAATCTAGGTCGCAGTTCCATCTATGTTACAAAAGATTTTTTTACATATAAGGAGTTGCGGAAAAAAATTAAAAAAAAGGATAAAATGAAAACCTCTTGATCAGCATCCAAAGATCTCAACCTTTCAAGATTTTCAATATTTTGTGACAAAGTTGAACACGATGATATATGATTCATATTTAGATTGGGAGACTCAGATCGGGGACGACGGCGACCTGAATTAGAAGGAGATGTGTTCTGGTCGGCGGTCGACATTAAAACAGAAAAAGAGATTTAGGTCTGCAAAATAAAAAAAAGGAAAAAAAACCTGATGTGGATACCGCTTTTTTTAGAAAAGCTTTCTGGCAGTAAAACTCAAACCTAGATCTGACAACGCGTGAAAAAATAAATAGGGGAAATAATAATAAATATAGCGGGCAACTACCTTTACCGCGGGGTATTTAGTAATTTCACTTGTTCCAATAAGCGGGCCCGTCTTATTGTATAACTAATAATGTGTCATGTCACCGCAGGCTGAGAGAGACTCTCAGCTGTCGGCTGATATACATATGTCTGTATACACACACACAGAGAAATATGTATATCAGCTGATAGCTGAGAGTCCCTCTCAGCTTGAGGTGACATGATACATTATTAGCCACACCAATAAGTTGCGACCCGCCTATTAGAATAAGTGAAAGTACTAAATGCCCCTGCGGTAAAAGGTAGTTGTCGCGCTATTATTTCTTATTATTTCCCCCCTTTTCTTGTTTCGTGTATTGTCAGATCTACATTTGAGTTTTCGCTTATAAAGTTTTTCTAAAAAAAGCGGGATCCAGATCAGGTTTTTTTCTTCTTTTTACTTTGCAGACCTAGATCTCCAAGCTCTTCATCGTGATCTCCTTTCTATTTTAATGTCGACCGCCGACCAGAACACATCTCCTGCCAATACAGGTCGTCGTCATCCCCGATCTCTTTCTTGCGATCTAAATATGAACCATATATTATCGTATTCAACTTCCTCACAGAATATTAAAATTTTGATCGGTTGAGATCTTTGGATGTTGATCAAGTGGTTTTCATTTTATCCTTTTCTTAAGTTTTTTCCCACAATTTCTTGTTGGCCCAAAGGCCTTCCACCCTAGTTTTGATGATGATTAACTCATGTAGTTATATTTGCTAATAATCTTGTGTTGTTTAAGTTTCAGATCATTAACCAAGATATAGTTGGTGATTAGCTTCAACAAGGTGTTTAGAAACTTTTCATGTTGATTCCAAGGCCAAAACTTCAAGATCACACATTGCCTAGCCCATGGATGGAGTTTGGGAGCAAGTCAACTTGAAGATGAAGATCATCAAGAAGACTTAGGTATCCCTAGTTTAGATAGTGTATTTTAGATCCATTTGTAAAGCTTAGTATAGTTGATATGCTCAAGTGCACACACACACACGTTTTATGTTTTGGATTTGGTTTTCATGAATAGTTTGATCAAAATAAGTTTAATTTGTTTATATGTATAGTAGATGGTTTCTATTTATACATGCATGCTTAAACTTCTTAAACAAACTTATTTTGACTATCCTATTCATGTTGTGGAAAAATCAAGTTTGATAACTTGATAAAAATACAAGTTTTATTTTTGATAAAATTTGCAAGACTCAAAAATGAATTGATATGATTGATATATGTCTTGAAATTTTTATCACATGTTTGTGTTTCAATATAAAATGTTAAAACAAGTTTTGTGGATTTTTAGAAGTGTTAAAAGATTTTTAGAAAAATATTTTACAGTGTTTTCTGACCCAGATTTCTGTTCCAGGCTTCAATCAGTCGACTAGTCAACCTGAACTAGTCGACTTGGGTGAAGTCGGTCGACCGGGCCGGTCGACCGACGTGCACAAATCTGTGCACGTTTGGAGTCACTGGGACGGTCGACCGGGACGGTCGACCGGGATGAGAGCAGAGCTCTCTGTTTGTTTGGGTCGACCGGGCCGGTCGACCGTGATTGCCCAACGGTCATATTTTCGACCGTTGGCGGTCGACCGGGCCCGTCGACCGTTGCCTGTCAGAGCTGCCAGCTCAGCTCTAACGCTAGTTTTGTTTGGGGGCTATAAATACCCCAACTCTTGGACTGTTTTGTCAAGACTTTCAAGAAGAAAAATTTCAGTGTTTCTCTAGTGTTTAAACAAGATTTCAAAGTGTTTTTGGCCAAAAAGAATTCATTTTATTTGTTTTAGGTTTTTGGAAAAATCAAAGAAAATAGGAATTTGGGAGATTTGTCTTGGTTTTCATTCTATACCTTTTGCAAGAATTTTCCCAAGTGTTTTTTTCTTTGTTGCTTGTTTTCCAAACACCTAGTTTTTTCACACTTGAGCTATCATACTATCCTAATCTATTTAGGATCTTATTTTTATGAAAAAGAGAGAAAAGAGAAGTGTTTGAGGTTAAGCCTCTAAAGTTGTAAACCCTCCTTGCTTTTGTTGTATCCCTCTTTGGTAGAGGTTGATCGGAGTGGTATTGGTGTTTGGTTGTAAACCCTCTTCGGTAGAGGTGTTGGTTGTTGTTTGGCTAAGGGCCTACCCCTCTTGTGTGAGGAGGTGTTTGTATTGAGAGAGGAGTTCGGTACCCATAGTTGTAACAAATCCTTCTCGGTGAAGGTTCCCTCGGTGGGAGATAGTGGATTGGAAATCTTACACGGTGGTGTAGGCGGGGATGTAGAGCTAGGGGCTCGAACCTCGAAACATATCTTGGACTTTGCGTTTGATCCACTTGTCTCTAAACTCTCTCTCTTTATATTGTGCAAAGCATCATTCATAACATCATATCATATTTGCTTGTGTTGAGCATAGTTCATATTGCCATATCTATTTGCTTGTGTTGTGCCTTGCATATTTCATATTGCTATATCTTGTATATGCTTTGTTGTTTGTGTGTGCCTCACTTGTACCTAATCAACAAGAGCTTCACATAGCACCTCAACCCTTCAAGGGGAATCAAGAGGAGTTAGTCCAGAGCCCTTCACGGGGAATTCCGCTACACTTGTTGATTAAGTGTGTTGCAAGATTTGTATTAGTTTCCGCATTAGCGCACTTAGTTTTGCATTTAGTTCTAGATTAGCACTTACACCTATTCACCCCCCCTCTAGGTGTTTTTCAATTGGTATCAGAGCTAGTGCTCCTGATATTAGGCTTAACATCCTAGGAGTAAGATCCATTTGCTTGCTAATCTATTATTTGCATTTGCTTGTTTTGCACACATATAGTTTACCATGGCTTTCATGACCCCACCTATGTTTGACCCTTCCAACATTCATGTTTGGAAGATTAGGATGACCGTTTATTTACAAACCCTAGGTCATAAAGTTTACCTTGCCATTACCAAGGAATCCTTCCTTAGTGATAGCAATCATATAGGGGCCAATGCACAAGCCTTGAGGCCATTAGAAGCACACTTTCTAAATATTATCTTTTACGTGTTTCTAACATTGATTCCGCCTTTGCAGTGTGGAATTTGTTGACAACAACTACCACCTCCGAGCTTCAAGTACAAATCCAAGAGGAGGAGTTTAGTGGAGAATCCGATTCACAATGCTTCATGGTCCAAGGGAATGACTCCCTTGAGGTACACTCGGAAACTCCATTAGATAGTAATGATGAAGCTAGTTCTTCAAATGATCATATTGATGCCCATACTTTGAATGAAGAACTATCCATTGTGTGTGAAAAATTGATTGAAAAATATAACATTTTGAAAAAGAAAAGTCTAGGCATTAATAATGAAAATAAAAATTTATTGCTAGACTTGATGTTGTTTTGCAAGAGAAAGAGGAGATTGCTAATGAGAGGGATTCATTAAAATCTCAACTTGATCTTGCACTTAAAGAAAAATGAATTTTTAAAGTCTAAAAATAATTGTGAAACAATTTTGAAGAAAAATGAAAACTTATCTTCAAAAATTGATTTTGTTTTAAAAGAGAATGTTGCTTTGAAAAATAAAATAATTTCTATTTCAAATGATTTGAATGTTTGTTTAGATAAAAATATTGTTTTGCAAAATAAGATTGATGCACATGTTTGCCATGCTAGGGTAGTATCACACACTTCACCTATTGCATGCCACACTTCTTCTTCTAAGATTAATGATGATATTTGTTTGCTTAAGAAGAAGGTTGATTGTTTAGGCTCCACTATGAGCCAATGTGCCATGAATCACTCACGCTTGGAATCTTTGGTTCGAAAGAAACAAGTTCCAACTTTTATGCATGCACACCTCCACGGCATACACATGCTCCTCACGGACACACCCATCACACTATGTATGCTCATGTGTACACATTTACACATTGTGGACGTAAGGGCCACCTTGCTAATTTTGTTTTGATCGTATACATGATAGTAATTTAGCAAAGAACTTTGTTTGGGTTAGAGAAGGTACTAACCCCCATGGACCCAAAAGGTATAGGTACCAAAGACCACCCCTCCTATTATTTTTGATGTAGGTGTGGGCTCTCACATGACGTGAGAGTGATGACACCTTGGAGTGGATGCGTTCCAAGCTTAAAGGAAATCATATGGATGCATCACTTTCAAGGGAAGATTTGGTGGAAAGGACCACCATGTTTTGGAGACAAGGAGAGTTGCTTCTTCGGTTTTGGTAACAATCCTTTACTCCCATTTATTGTTTACATGCTTTCCATTTCATTGTTTATAGCATGTTTTTGATGTCTATGGATTAGTATGTAAATACCATGTTTATTAGATCCTTGACATACATGTATAGTATTTGAGACACACATGCTAATATGAACCCATACTTAGTGTTCTCACTTTTGTTTAAGCTATAATGTACATCATGAATCTAATACATGTGAATTTACAAAGTAATCATGTTTTAGTTTTATCATGATGATTTTTATATTGTGTTTTGATGCTTCATGTTAAGATTACTTGTTTAGATGTTAGTTTTCATTAAGACTAGGAATTATACTTGTGCATATAGTGGGCCACAAATAAATCTATATATGTTTGAGCTTGATTGCTTATTTTGAACCCATTAGATGTGCTAGTATAGTCTAGTTTTGATGATTCATACATTTTAAACTTGTATTTCCATTTTTGAATTTGTTTTGTGAGTTTTCACTTCATGTATATGTTTGTATTGCCAAACTTTAAGATATACATGTATACCCCTTGAGTCATTTGCCTTTCATGCAAATCTATATATATGGACTCAATTGTGTTTAGGGATATGTATGTATACTTCATGTTTGACAAATCATACATATACCTTGAAATGAAATTTGTTTTGGTGAAGATTTAGTTTTTCTTGTTTTGTGTTTTAATTGTTTAACTTCATGTATATGACTATCTTGTCCAAACTATTAGATATACATGTCTATCCATTTTGAGCCACGTGCCTTAATGCATACATTTTGTGGACTCGTTGTGTTTTGGATATGTATGTATGCTTTAGTTTGTATAAGACATACATACACCTTGAAGATTAAATAGTTTAGATGAATTTTATGTTTTCATGTTTTCATGTTTAAGGAATAATTGAGCTTAATGAAAAATTTTCATGATTATGATATTCACACTTTATTTGTACACTCACATTTATTGCTTGCTCATGTTGTGTTTTCATGAGTCATATTTATGCCTAATTGAATTAGAGTGTTGATTATCATGTGGATTTCATGTTTTGTGAAAATTATTTTTAGTTTATTCCTTACTTGAAGGATTTCGCACTAGTTAACAAGTTTTTCATTTTGACTAGTTCGTATTCTTCAATTTGGTAGTGTTTTTCAAACAAAACTATATTTTTAAATCTATTTTTGAAAACTCCTACCATCTATGGGAGGATGGATGGGAGATCATGTTCATGTATGCTTTAAAATGAAAATCATTTAAAACTTGAACCATGATTGGGAGGTATAGTAATATGAAGTATACACATGCTTTTATTGTTATGTCAATTGGTATCATTGAACTCTTTCAATTGGTATCAATTTGATTCTCATGTATACTCATATGTGTTTATTGTGTATGTATATTTTCAATTGGTATCATCTATTAGTGATTGGTACTCATTCTATTTCATACACATATACTTGTTTTATTTGTGCTTAGATATAAATTTTTCACACAAATATTGTTTTTGCTAGTGCTTGAACTTCACTTCATTTCAATTGATTTAGTTTTCAATTGGTATCTTATTTCAAGCCTACGCATAATTTTGTTGGTATTTCATAAAGGGGGAGAAATTCGATTTTCATATTTCAATTGGTATTTAGTTTTTCACTCCCTTACTTTATGATAGAAAATAGTCATTTAAATTGTTTATATGACTTAAAAATACTATGTTTTGATATCAAGATGTCTTGTGTTTTAATTTGGTATCTAAAAAAAAATTTGTTTAAAGAAAATACAAAAGTTTTGATTTATATTTCTTATATGCAAGGAGAGCTTAACATCTCTCCTACATATAGATTCATGTTGAGTGTATTGTGTATTGAAGAGCTTAACATCTCTTCTTTATGTGGTACACGTGTGTAGGGGGAGCTTCACATCTCCTCTTATTCATTACATAATGTGTGTTATGTGAATTAGGGCTTAACATCCCTCCTTCATGTAATGCATATGTGTAGGGAAGCTAACTTAGCGTCTTCCTCTTCATGAATGTATATAGCATATAACATTTATTAATCTTTGTTTATTTTCAATTGATATCAAGATGCTTCATTGACATATTTTCATATTGATATCCAAATTGATTGTCACCCCTTATTGACTTTGTTTTTTGTTTTAGACAAAAAGGGGGAGAACATTATTTTATTGTTTTGATTGACTTAAAGGGGAGAAAGATTTTTTACCCCTCTTTTATTGTTTTGATTGTTTACCCCTTTGTTGATGATTGATAAAAGGGGGAGAATTATTTGTGAGTTTAACATGTATTGGTGAGTTTGATATATGCATACTTATGTTTTTTCATATATTAAGTTTTATTGGTAAGTTTTATTGGTATCTAGAGCATCTAGTGTTCTTGTTAATGTTTTATTAATTTAATTGGTAACTAGAGCTTCTAGAATATGTTTTTAATGCATGTTGATGCATACATGTTTATGTACATTCATTCCATATCTTTTATTTATTTGTTTATGCATGAGTTAAGGGGGAGCATCTTTGAAGCTTAACTTTAATCCATGCATATATAACTCCATGAGTTTTGTCATCATCAAAAAGGGGGAGATTGTTGGCCCAAAGGCCTTCCACCCTAGTTTTGATGATGATTAACTCATGTAGTTATGTTTGCTAATAATCTTGTGTTGTTTAAGTTTCAGATCATTAACCAAGATATTAGTTGGTGATTAGCTTCAACAAGGTGTTTAGAAGCTTTTCATGTTGATTCCAGGGCCAAAGCTTCAAGATCACACATTGCCTAGCCCATGGATGGAGTTTGGGAGCAAGTCAACTTGAAGATGAAGATCATCAAGAAGACTTAGGTATCCCTAGTTTAGATAGTGTGTTTTAGATCCATTTGTAAAGCTTAGTATAGTTGATATGCTCAAGTGCACACAACACACACGTTTTATGTTTTGGATTTGGTTTTCATGAATAGTTTGATCAAAACAAGTTTAATTTGTTTATACGTATAGTAGATGGTTTCTATTTATACATGCATGCTTAAACTTCTTAAACAAACTTATTTTGACTATCCTATTCATGTTGTGGAAAAATCATGTTTGATAACTTGATAAAAATACAAGTTTTGTTTTTGATAAAATTTGCAAGACTCAAAAATGAATTGATATGATTGATATATGTCTTGAAATTTTTATCACATGTTTGTGTTTCAATATAAAATATTAAAACAAGTTTTGTGGATTTTTAAAAGTTTAAAAGATTTTTAGAAAAATATTTTACAGTGTTTTCTGACCCAGATTTCTGTTCCAGGCTTCAATCAGTCGACTAGTCAACCTGAACTAGTCGACTTGGGTGAAGTCGGTCGACCGGGCCGGTCGACCGACGTGCACAAATCTGTGCACGTTTGGAGTCACCGGGACGGTCGACCGGGATGAGAGCAGAGCTCTCTGTTTGTTTGGGTCGACCGGGCCGGTCGACCATGATTGCCCAACGGTCATATTTCCGACCGTTGGCGGTCGACCGGGCCGGTCGACCGTTGCCTGTCAGAGCTGCCAGCTCAGCTCTAACGGCTAGTTTTGTTTGGGGGCTATAAATACCCCAACTCTTGGACTGTTTTGTCAAGGCTTTCAAGAAGAAAAATTTCAGTGTTTCTCTAGTGTTTAAACAAGATTTCAAAAGTGTTTTTGGGCCAAAAAGAATTCATTTTATTTGTTTTAGGTTTTTGAAAAATCAAAGAAAATAGGAATTTGGGAGATTTGTCTTGGTTTTCATTCTATACCTTTTGCAAGAATTTTTCCAAGTGTTTTTTTCTTTGTTGCTTGTTTTCCAAATACCTAGTTTTTCCACACTTGAGCTATCATATACTATCCTAATCTATTTAGGATCTTGTTTTTGTGAAAAAGAGAGAAAAGAGAAGTGTTTGAGGTTAAGCCTCTAAAGTTGTAAACCCTCCTTGCTTTTGTTGTATCCCTCTTTGGTAGAGGTTGATCGGAGTGGTATTGGTGTTTGGTTGTAAACCCTCTTCGGTAGAGGTGTTGGTTGTTGTTTGGCTAAGGGCCTACCCCTCTTGTGTGAGGAGGTGTTTGTATTGAGAGAGGAGTTCGGTACTCCATAGTTGTAACAAATCCTTCTCGGTGAAGGTTCCCTCGGTGGGAGATAGTGGATTGGAAATCCTACACGGTGGTGTAGGCGGGGATGTAGAGTTAGGGGCTCGAACCTCGAAACATATCTTGGACTTTGCGTTTGATCCACTTGTCTCTAAACTCTCTCTCTTTATATTGTGTAAAGCATCATTCATAACATCATATCATATTTGCTTGTGTTGAGCATAGTTCATATTGCCATATCTATTTGCTTGTGTTGTGCCTTGCATATTTCATATTGCTATATCTTGTATATGCTTGGTTGTTTGTGTGTGCCTCACTTGTACCTAATCAACAAGAGCTTCACATAGCACCTCAACCCATTCAAGGGGAATCAAGAGGAGTTAGTCCAGAGCCCTTCACGGGAATTCAGCTACACTTGTTGATTGTATTAAGTGTGTTGCAAGATTTGCATTAGTTTCCGCATTTAGCGCACTTAGTTTTGCATTTAGTTCTAGATTAGCACTTACACCTCTTCACCCCCCCCCCCCTCTAGGTGTTTTTCATTTCTTATATGTAAAAAATCTTGTGTAACGGAGATGAAATTGCGACCTAGTAAAAGTTACAGTGGCAATTACTAGGCATGTAACGGCAATAGCAAAGCATATAGTAATACAGAAAATGTACTCGCATAATGATAAAATAGATGTATGTTAAAAAGAACTGTACTCGCCTAATTCATCGAAAACGGCATGAAATCTCGAAACACCAGAAATACGCGCACACCGTCAATCCATATATTAAAAATATACATATATTATTATTAGAGAGAGAAAGAGAAGAGGAGAGAGAGAAAGTCTAGAGAGAGGGATTTCTAGAGAGAGAAAGAGGGATTTTAGAGGGAGAATGAGAATAGGAGAGAGAGTAGAGAGAGAAATAGTAGAGAAAGGAGATCAGTTAGAGGGAGAGAGTTGTAGAGGAGAGAGGAGAGAGAGGGTTGTAGGGGGGAGAGAAAAGAGAGAGAAAAGAGAGAGAAAGTAGGGGGCTGCCGCCCCCCTTACCCACGCACAGCCCAGGCCTCTGGCCTGGGCTGGCCCTGCTGCTCCCTGGCTGCGGCTAGGGAGGCGTAGAGAGCCGCGCCAGCCGCAGTGGCCGGCGCAGGCAGGGGTGGCCGCCGGCCACCCCAAAGGAGAGGGAGTGAGAGCCGAGGCTGCGCTCACGCAGCCCCTGATCAAGGAGGGGCCCATGGCTCCCCGTGGGCCCAGGGGCGCCTGGTCGGCCCTCTGCCGGCCAGGAAGCTGGCCGGCGGCGACCTTGGCCGCCGCGGCGTCCAACAAGAAGGGGAGGGGGAGAGCAAGGAAAGAAGAAAAAGAAAAAGAAGGAATAAGAAAAGAAAGAAGAAAAGGAAAAAAAAAGAAAGGAAGAAGAAAGAAAGGAGGAGGAGGAGGAGAAGGGGGGGACTGGCCGGCCCTCTGCCGGCCAGTGGTGGCCGGCGGCGGCCCTGACCGCCGACGTGGCCAACCAGAGAGAGAGAGAGAAAGAGAGAGAGAGAGAGAGAGAGAGAGAGAGAGAGAGTGAAAGGAGAGAAGGGAGGGGGCTGCTGCCCCCTCCACGCCCGCGCACAGGGGGCCAGGAGGCCCTCTGGCCGCGCTCAGCCGCCGGCGACGGTCAGCCTCCATCGGGGCGCCGGAGGAAGGGGGTGGTCGCCGGGCGCCAGGGGAGGAAGAAGCAGAAGAAAAGAAGAAGGAAAAAGAAAAAGGAATGATTGAAAAGGAGGGGAAATTGTTTATTTAAAAGGAAAATTAATGTGATGGGACATGGGATTGGCAGGTGATGTGATTGGGAGTGGGCTGTCAGAGGTTGACTTTGGAAAGGGAAAGGAAAAAGAAATGAAGGAAGAAAATGAAGAGAGAAGAGAAAAATAATATTATTTAAATAGGGTAAAAATTGACTGTTTCAGAATCGCTCCGAAAAATTCTCAAAAATAGAAAGTATTATTTTAAAATGCTTGGTGAGATTAGATTCGAGAAATTCAATCTGGTTTTCAAATTAAAAATTCTGGAATCTTCTGACGGTACTAGTCGACATCAAAACCAGTGGATTTTCGATAAATTCTAAAAATCTCAAAAAAAATGTCTTTAGTTAGAAAATAAGATTTTAAGAAGTAATGTGAAAGCCGTTTCTAAAAATTTAACTCCATTTGAAAACTAAAAATCTAGAAAATGGTCAGCGATGCTAGTCGACATTGATTTTGAAGATTTTGTAAATAATTCTGAAAATTTTCAAAAATCATGAAAAATCTAAAATATTGGAAAACGATGTTTGAAACTGAAATCGATCAAATCGAACTACTATCAAAAAGACCAAATCGAGCAATATAATAGGATCGGGCCCCTGGTTCAGACTAGGGCTGACTCCGAGTCCAGGAATCCAGATCCAATACAAAACAATCACACGAATAATCATAAAACAAATACAAAACTAAATCAAAAAATATGATAGAAAAATCAGAATACGTATCTAAGTACGTATTTCAGGAACGGGGTGTTACATAGACTGTGGTCGTTGTTTGCATATTTCTTGAGTTAGTGGAACCTTTATTATTCCTTTGGACTGCGACTTCAGTCGCAATCATCAATTTTACCAAAAATAGTAGTTTCAGGACTGCGACCAGCATCGCAGTTCATATTTCATTATATTTTTGGGTTATTTGCCTCTCTTTGTTCTGTATGAATCATTACATTAAGGTTTTTAATTATCTTACCAGTTTAATATATTGACAATGGCGGCGTATTCGTACATAATGCTATAGTTAATTGAACATAAAATGTGGTCGATGTATGCATATTTCTTGAGTTAATGGAACCTTTATTATTCCTTTGGACTGCGACTTCGGTCGCAATCGTCAATTTTACCAAAAAATAGTAGTTTTAGAACTGCGACCAGCGTCGCAGTTCATATTTCACTTTATTTTTTGGTTGCTTGCTTCTTTTTGTTCTGTATGAATTATTACATTAAGATTTTTAATTATGTTACCAGTTTAATATATTGAAATATGTTAATAATAAATTGTATATTGTGAAATTTAGACCTTTACAATGCACACTGCGACCTTGGTCGCAATTACGATTATATTCTTAAATTAGCCTTTTACATCTGCAACTCCAGTCGCTGATATTACTTTTTGTAACTGCGACATTAGTCCCAGTGTATCCCGTTTTGATGTAAATTATCACATTTTTATGATTGAATCACATTGTCGTGTTGTTGGCATACATGCTATCTTGATTACATTCAGTCTTAAAAATAGTGAAAAAGTTCGACATGGGTCATAAAAAATTGCCACCATAGTTCAATGTTCCCACAAACATAAGAATTAAAATAGTGAAAAAGTTCGATCATTAAAATTAAAATTAGAAAAAATATTTATTTACATAATTAACATTTCAAATAAAGGCATAAATTGCCTAAAAAGAAAAAACTGCATATTTAAATTCTATTGATGAATACGAAGGACTATTCTAGTCGTCCTCGTCATCACCAGTCGTCCTCGTCATCACCATCATAATCATCTTCGTCTCCATATTATGACGGTCTTCGTCTTCCGTATCGCTTTCCTCCTCTTCTTCATATTACCGCGACTCTCCTCTTCGCTTTCTTCCTCTTCACAGCGGTATTTCGTTTCATCCATGAACTCAGAATGGGTCGTCTGTATTAAGCTCATCCTCCGACTCGTATCGAGGGAATGTACTAGAACTATATTCCCAATCATCATTAGATGAATGACTTCTTTCAAGGGAAGATGGTGGAGAAGACATTTTTAATCTTTTCAAAATTTTACAAAAACGAATTTCAAGAATGTAATTTAGTTTGTTTGTTTTCCTTTAAAGGATACCCTTAATATATAATACATCCAGAAATTCCAAATTATGCTTCAAATGACGTGAACATGGCGTAAATTTATTATCTGTCTTTTTTGAAAAGTGTATATTTTTTATGTGACTGTTCAGTTTTCGAAAACCGGTTAAAAAATAATAATTTTTAAAATGTAATTATTTTTGCTGTGAAGACGGCAAGACTATTATTATTTTAGGTTCTTATGGTACAAAAGGTCGTGACGAGCATGTTTACTTTTTGTTAAATTAATTATTTTAACAAAATTTAAAACATATATCGTAATGTATATAAAAACATTGCATTTCTCAATTTGGCATTGCGACCATGATCGCAGTGCGACCAGGAATCGGATTCATTTACTACGACTGTGATCGCAATGCTAATAAATAAATTTATTTTTTCATAATTTATTCGTATTGCGACCATTGTTGTGTTGGCCCGAAGGCCTATCACTCTAGTTTTGATGATGATCAACTCATGTAGTTATAGTACTAATGATCTTGTGTTTAATTAGTAACAGATTCATAATCAAGATCTTAGTAGATGCATAGCTTCAACAAAGGATTTAAAGCCATATTTTGGAGCTAGCACGATGTTTGGACCAAGTCAAGAAGGCTTCAAGAGAAGACTTCAAGAAGATCAAGACTTGTGTCTAGGTTTGTTTTTATAAGATTTTGTTTTAGATAAAATGTAAAGGATAGAATAGTTGGTGGATTGCTCAAGTATCTATATGCACACACACTCTTGATTTAGTTGTCTTTTCATAAATGAATTTTCAGTTTAGAAAAGACTTCCATTTTGGTAAAATACTATTTTGGTTTTTGGTATTTCTCATATACGTATCTTTAACCAAAACCATGTTTAGAGCTTAATGTCAAAACATAGATATTTCACCATGTTTGTGTAGTGGATCATATCCATACACTATATGCTTTAAAAGTGTTTAGAATATCTTGTTTTTGTATTTGGTGAAGTTTTTGGAAAAACAAGTTTTGGAAAATACTGTTTTTAGTTTGAGCCATATTTTCCAAGTTACAAAAATAGTTAAAACATTTGTAGCATGCCTTAATTTTGTGCAAGCATTTTGTTTATCAAAGTATAACATCAAAACTATTTTTGTAGATTTTCTGTAATTTTATGGGATTTTATTTGTGTTAAAATACCTTAGTTTAAATCCCAGATTTTCTGTTTCAGGCTTCAACGATCAACCGACCGTCGACCGAGTTCTGAAGTCGGTCGACCGACGTGCACAGACGTGCACGCCTTGACCTGGCAGGAGGCCGGTCGACCGAGCCGGTCGACCGTCCAAAGAGCTCTGCTCTCTGGAAAGGCCCCGGTCGATCGGGCGGCCGACCGGACAGGGAGACTTGCTCTCTGTATCCTGACCTCGGTCGGCCGACCGGTCGACCGATGGCACAACGGTCTGAAATATGACCGTTGGCCGGTCGACCGGGCGGTCGACCGACAGGTCTGACAGACCCCAACGGCTAGTTTTTCTAGCCCTATAAATTTGGGGGTTTGGGCATTGTTTTTCAACAAGATTTTCAGGTGGGTTTTCACCAGTTTTTCCTGAACTATTTAGAGGTTTTCCTCCACTTGATTTAGAGCAAATATTTCCAATCAAAAGGAGAGTTTTATCAAGAGTGATTAAAGAGATTTTCTTGAGTTTTTCATCATAGATTCTTTCCTTGTTTTCTCACACAACACTTGAGTCATCCATTGCTATATCTACCTATAGGGATTTGTTGTGAGAGGATTTTAGGTGATCAACAGTTGTGATCATCAAAGTTCCTTCATTTGCTTTGAGGAGGCGGACGTGTGTGTTCGCATTGTTTTGGGTCCTAGTGGGACTCGGTGTTTCGAGTTCGGTTGCGAACTCTTTGTTTGAGGTGCGGCCTCGGTGAGCCGGTGGGCTTGCGGTGTGTACGGACTAGAGAGTCCGAGGGCTTGTAGGTGTTGCGGCACCGAGGAGTGATCCATTGGGATCAAACATAGTGAAAATCCTTCGTGTGTCGAAGGCGGGGATGTAGAGTAAGTGTGCTCGAACCTCGAAACAAATCCCTTGTGTTTGCGATTGCTCACTCTCTCTCTCTCTATCTCTTGTTTATATCTTGCATGTTCTTATTATGTTTACATTTATATGCTTGATATATTGTGTGCTCATTTTGTATATGCTTGGGTTTGTTTGCTAACACTTGTATTTAACCAAGAGAGCCAACGCGGCACCTCAACCCTTATCTAGGAGAATCTAGAGACTTAGTTCAGAGCTCTTCACGGGGAATTCGGCTACACTCTTGTGTTATACGTGGTGTTTAGTGTAATAGTTTGTTTAGGTCATAATAGTTGTTTAATTCCGCATTATTTGTCATTAAGTGACCATTAGATTAGCCATCACCTATTCACCCCCCTCTAGGTGATTTACAATTGGTATCAGAGCTTGGTACTCTGATTTGGGTCTTACAACCTAGAGTTAAAGATCCTCATTTTTAGGCTAATCACAATATTTGTACACACACTATGGATTTCATGTCACCACCCACTTTTGACATTCTTAACATCCAAGTTTGGAAGGTTAAGATGTCCTTATACCTCAAAGCCCTAGGAATTCATGTTTACTTTGCCATCACTAGAGATGATTATTGTTTAAATGGCAAAATATTAAGGCTAATGCAAAAGCCCTTCATGCTTTAAAGTCAACCCTAAATGATGAATATTTATCTAGGGTTTCTAATGTTGATTCGGCTTTTGTAGCTTGGAACATCATCACCTCCCTTGGCGAAAGGATCTATATTATGCCGGGAGCGATTCGGATGTTGGAAGCGACACCTCCAACATGTGCTATATGGTCCAAGGGGATAACCCCCTTGAGGTAACTACCGAATCCGAGGTAGATGAAGATAACATGTCATATGATGAGCTTACCACTTTTTGTCAACTCCTACTTGAGAAATATGACATGATTAAAAGGGAAAATAAAAATTTGAAAAAGAAGTTTGATTGCATGCTTAATGAAAAAGATTCATTAGAAAATAAGGTTGCATGCATTGAAAAAGAAAATGAAATTTTGAAAAATGAGAATGTTTCCTTAATGTCCAAATTAAATGATTTATGTGAAGGAAACACATCTTTGAAAAATAAAATTGTTTTGGTGGAAAAACAAAAAGAAGTTGCTTTTCAAGAAAACACTTCTTTGAAAAGAAAAATGTTTGAAAAAGAAAATATTTCTAAAAAGACTAAGAAAAATAGTTTTATATCTCATCATGCTTTACATGCCACCACTAATGAGATTAATGTTTTGAAAAATAAAATGGATTGTTTGAGCTCCACTTTGAGCTCATGTGCATTTAACCACACTAGATTGGAGTCTATGTTTTCAAAGAAATAAACTCCACACATTCATGCACATCATCATCCACATCATGCTTATGTTGCACGTCATGATCACACTCACACACATAAGTATCCTAAGGTGTACAAGTGTACACATTATGGCCGCAAAGGCCTTTTAGCAAAATTTTGTTATGATAAGTTAAATGTCTTAAATTTTTCTAATAAAAATTTTTGGGTGCCTTACAATGCTAACCCCAAAGGACCCAAAAGAAAATGGGTACCAAAACCCCCCCGTGTGTTTTTGATGTAGATGAGGGCTCTCACAAGACGTGAGAGATTTGGTACCTGATGGTGGATGCAATGGACTTGATGGACACAAATTGGATGCACCACTATCAAGGAGGTTTGGTGGGACTACCACCATGTTTGGAGATTTGAAACATAGTTCCTTAGTTGGTAACTATTTCTAAACTCCTACTTTATTTACATGCTTATTCATTTGTGATGTCATATAGCATGTTCATGTTTTTATGTGTTTTGTTCTTCATGTGGTAAATACTAGTTTAAATGTAATTTTTATCAGAACTTATATTTATACATGTACAAATAGTGAGAACAAATTGATTCATATATGTTTGCACTTCATGCTCATTTGTACCCACTATATGCACATATATAGGCTAGTTTTGATGATTCTTTCATTTATACTTGTTTTGCCTATTTTCATGTTTCACTTCATGTATATGTAATTTTCATTCAAATCTAATAAATATACATGTATACCTGTGAGTCTCTTGCCTTCATGCAAACACCTTTAATAGACTCTTTTATGTTTGGGATATGTATGTATATTGTTAGGATTGGATAGATCATACATATATCTTGAAGTTTGTTTTTAATGAAAAATGAATTTTCATGATTTGTTTTATAAAATGATCATTTTTTGAGCTTCAGTGACTATTTTCATGAAAATGCTATTTACATAACGATTGAACACTCACACTTCATTTGTTTGTCATGACTTTGTTTCATGACATATTTTTGAGCTTTATAGTCTTTGAGTGTCATCTTTTGTGTATTTAGTATGATTCATGAAAAACATATGTTTTGATTTCATGTTTTGAAGAATCTTTAACTAGTTTTTCAAAAATTACTTTTAACTAGTTAATTTTTCTTCATTTGGAAGAGATTTTCAATGCTTAACCACCTTCAAAATTATTTTCGAAAACCCCTTCCAACCTTTATGGGCGGATGGCTGGGCGTGTATGCCTTGTAAGCTTATTGAAAATCTTTTATCTTGAGCATATGAAGGGTGGTATGTTATGAGTTATATACCTGATTTACATTGTCATTTTTCAATTGGTATCATTGGATCTTTTCAATTGGTATTTCAATTGATATTTTTGTATATACTCATATTTTGTTTTCTATATATGTATGCTCTAATTTTCAATTGGTATTATCATTCTCATACATATATATGATTTTCGTGTGCTTGATTTTCATTTGGTATACATCTTTAAAGCACATAGTGTGTTTATGCTAAGCTTGATCTAAAACTTTATTTTCAATTGATATCTCAATTGACATTTTTAAGCTTATGCATGTTTTTCAATTGGTATCAATGTTATAAATTTACATTGATATCAATATGTTTTATCTATTTGAAAATTAAAAATTTGTAATGTTTATTTACAATTTGTTTATTTACATTTGGTATCTTAAAATTTGATTTCTTAAGATATCTTAAAATTTGTTTAAGAAAAATTCAAAAGTTTGAAATTTAAAATGTTTTGATTTATATTAACTATATGCAAGGGGAGCTTAACATCTCTTCTACATATAGATTCATGATGAGTGTATCTTGTATTGAGGAGCTTGACAACTCTTCTTTATGTGATACACGTGTGTAGGGGGAGCTTCACATCTCCTCTTATGCATTACATATTATGCATTATGTGAATTAAGGCTTGTCATCCCTCTTTCATGTAATGTATATGTGTAGGGAAGTTACTTTACCGTCTTCCTCTTCATGAATGTATATCGCATATAAACTTTTATTGACTTATTTGTTTACCCCTTAATGATCTTTTTGTTTATGACAAAAAGGGGGAGAAAAATTTGTTGATTGTGTTTTTACCCCTTTGTTGATGATTGACAAAAAGGGGAGAAAGATTTTGGATTTATATGCATGTTTTGTGAAAAAGGATTGTTTATACATATATGTTTTGTTTTGCAAATAGGAGAAAAAGAATTTGATTTGTTTTATGCTTGATTAGCATGTTTATCTCCATATTTTGCATACATATTTATGAGCATTCATTGCATATTTATTATTTAATTGTTATGCATGAGTTAAGGGGGAGCTTCTTTGAAGCTTTACTTTAATCCATGCATATATAACTTCATGAGTTTTGTCATCATTAAAAAGGGGGAGATTGTTGGCCCGAAGGCCCATCACTCTAGTTTTGATGATGATCAACTCATGTAGTTATAGTACTAATGATCTTGTGTTTAATTAGTGACAGATTCATGATCAAGATCTTAGTAGATGCATAGCTTCAACAAAGGATTTAAAGCTATATTTTGGAGCTAGCACGATGTTTGGACCAAGTCAAGAAGGCTTCAAGAGAAGACTTCAAGAAGATCAAGACTTGTGTCTAGGTTTGTTTTTATAAGATTTTGTTTTAGATAAAATGTAAATGATAGAATAGTTGGTGGATTGCTCAAGTATCTATATGCACACACACACTCTTGATTTAGTTATCTTTTCATAAATGAATTTTCAGTTTAGAAAAGACTTCCATTTTGGTAAAATACTATTTTGGTTTTGGTATTTCTCATATACATATCTTTAACCAAAACCATGTTTAGAGCTTAATGTCAAAAACATAGATATTTCACCATGTTTGTGTAGTGGATCATATCCATACACTATATGCTTTAAAAGTGTTTAGAATATCTTGTTTTTGTATTTGGTGAAGTTTTTGAAAAACAAGTTTTGGAAAAACAAGTTTTGAAAAATACTGTTTTTAGTTTGAGCCATATTTTCCAAGTTACAAAAATAGTTAAAAATATTTGTAACATGCCTTGATTTTGTGCAAGCATGTTTGTTTATCAAAGTATAACATCAAAACTATTTTTGTAGATTTTCTGTAATTTTATGGGATTTTATTTGTGTTAAAATACCTTAGTTTAAATCCCAGATTTTCTGTTTCAGGCTTCAGCGATCGACCGACCGGTTGACCGAGTTCTGAAGTCGGTCGACCGAGCGGTCGACCGACGTGCACAGACGTGCACGCCTTGACCTGGCAGGAGGCCAGTCGACCGAGCCGGTCGACCGTCCAGAGAGCTCTGCTCTCTGGAAAGGCCCCGGTCGACCGGGCGGCCGACCGGACAGAGAGACTTGCTCTCTGTATCCTGGCCTCGGTCGGCCGACCGGTCGACCGATGGCACAACGGTCTGAAATATGACCGTTGGCCGGTCGACCGGGCGGTCGACCGACAGGTCTGACCGACCCCAACGGCTAGTTTTTCTAGCCTTATAAATTTGGGGGTTTGGGCATTATTTTTCAACAAGATTTTCAAGTGGGTTTTCACCAGTTTTTCCTGAACTATTAGAGGTTTTCCTCCACTTGATTTAGAGCAAATATTTTCAATCAAAAGGAGAATTTTATCAAGAGTGATTAAAAGAGATTTTCTTGAGTTTTTCACCATAGATTCTTTCCTTGTTTTCTCACACAACACTTGAGCCATCCATTGCTATATCTACTATAGGGATTTGTTGTGAGAGGATTTTAGGTTATCAAGAGTTGTAATCACCAAAGTTCCTTCATTTGCTTTGAGGAGGCGGACGTGTGTGTTCGCATTGTTTCGGGTCCTAGTGGGGACTCGGTGTTTCGAGTTCGGTTGCGAACTCTTTGTTTGAGGTGCGGCCTCGGCGAGCCGGTGGGCTTGCGGTGTGTACGGGACTAAGAGTCCGAGGGCTTGTAGGTGTTGCGGCACCGAGGAGTGATCCATTGGGATCAAACATAGTGGAAATCCTTCGTGTGTCGAAGGCGGGGATGTAGAGCAAGTGTGCTCGAACCTCGAAACAAATCCCTTGTGTTTGCGATTGCTCACTCTCTCTCTCTATCTCTTGTTTATATCTTGCATGTTCTTATTGTGTTTACATTTATATGCTTGATATATTGTGTGCTCATTTTGTATATGCTTGGGTTTGTTTGCTAACACTTGTATTTAACCAAGAGAGCCAACGCGGCACCTCAACCCTTATCTAGGGAATCTAGAGGAGTTAGTTCAGAGCCCTTCACGGGAATTCGGCTACACTCTTGTGTTATACGTAGTGTTTAGTGTAATAGTTTGTTTAGGTCATAATAGTTGTTTAATTCCGCATTATTTGTCATTAAGTGACCATTAGATTAGCCATCACCTATTCACCCCCCTCTAGGTGATTTACATGTTGGCCATTTGATTAAAAATCTGAAACTCATGTTAAACAAACATCAATATAAAATTAACCTGTTAGTTCTGCTACTTATATCGCAGCAAAATAAAACTTTTAATAGAGGAGCTATCAAACAAACTATGATCGTGGTCGCAGTCATAACTTTTAACTATAAAATAATATATCAGTACTACGGTTATAGTCGCAGTACGAATTTCATACTAAATTCATCTCTCTCAGGTACTACGATCTCAGACGCAGTCAAAATCAAGAAAATAAAAAAACTGTGACCTTTATCACAGTTCACTTATAACGTAATGAAGGGACTGCGACTTTGGTCGCAGTCCCCTAAAATTTTAGCAGAGGAACTGCGACTTTGACCGCTGACATAAAAATTAAAAATAAATATATAAAAAACTATTGAAGAGTCTATACTCGCTAACTATTAAAAACTAACATTATCTTCTTCAACATCATTAAGATAAATTTCAATTAGGGCTCTGCTAATATTTTGGTGCTCCCATCTTACTGCCCGTAGGGTTTTATCCTCTAAACCATTCCTCGACTCAAAAATAGCAGCCCTTTCACATAGCCAATATTAACATGTATTAGTATATTAGTTTATATTAATAGTGTCAATATATAAGTAATTTTCAATAATTTTTACCAACTATATAATTCATACTTACAATAATTTGCACGGAGCATCCTTGCAGCTCAAATGTGATGTGCCTGAAAATGTCCATTGACTCAATTAGGAATTGCCAACAGTTTTAGGCCAGAATTGATCATCAGCGAATATTGACAATTTGCTCCACTATATACCACGGCACCGTGCATTTACTGTCAGAAAAGAATAGAGTGGTCGACATATACAGGATGATTAGTGTTGTGAAGTTTTGAATTGCAAGTCTTTATCTGTCTCTTATAGTTTCATTTAAAGTCATTTGCTGCTCAAGTTGTTCATCTTTTGTCAGATCTAATTCAGTCCTCCTTCTTTTCTTCACCAGAAGATCATCCAAAGTTTCTTCAATAAATACTTTCATGATCTTATTAATATTTGAAAAATAGTGTTTTATCACCCCCCAGTCCTTCAGTGTACAGGTCTTATTCATAATGAAATTTGCCTCATTGATAGGTAGACCTAACGTTAGGGCAACATGCTCTCCTGTTAACTCAATTAGTTTGCCCCTAATAAGAAAGGTCCTTGACTCCCTATCATACTCGTCTACAATTTTCAGTATACTTATGTTTGATTTCATGCATTTGTCAGCATCAAACTTCTCGTTGTAAAAGGCTATGAAAATTGCACCAAACGGGGTCTCCTTCATTACATTTACAAATCTGTTTGAATGTGCTTTTTATATTTTCTAATAAATTCGCACATGGGCTTTAGGATCGATCTCATCGGACGAACCTTCAATTCTTACTTACCTATAGATGCAAAAACATTAACAACATAAGTACAAAATTAAAAAAAAAAGAAACACAGTCGCAGTTCTTTTAAATAAATTTGAAAAAGAAAACAACTGCGACCTTGGTCGCAACAGTAGATAATAATTTATAATGCACTACGACTAAGGTCGCACTGTTAAATAACAGCGACAGATGTTGCATTTTTCTAATTAACCCAATTAATTAACTAATGAGGACCTTGGCCAACGGTTAAGAGCACTGTGACCCTTATTTCATCATAATGCGACTAGGTCGCAATATTTTATTAAGCTAACTTAGTAGAACAGACCGCGCCGCAGGCTCCAAAAAAAGAGATAAGGGACGTTAACACTGTGACATCGGTCACAGTGTTTTTAAAAAAAAGTAATCTTAAAAACAAACAGACGTTAATAAATTTTTTTTAAAAAACATATTTTATTCACTGACTACGACCTAGGTCGCAGTAACATATTAAGTTAATATAAAAAACTGTGACTCAAATCGACCAAGTGGAATGAAAAATACTATGACCTTGATGACCTTAGTGGCCTTGGTCTCAGTGTTTAAAAATTTTAAAAATTTAAAAAAAGTTCTCTAATAAGATCGTTAATTCCTATTTTCTTTTCCTCTTACAATATGAGAGTGATCAGAGTTTCAGGGTAGAAAATTAAAAATTATTATTTCAAAACGCATAAATAAATAAAATTTTAATTTTTTAAAAATACTTTTTAAAATTTTTAATTTTAAAAGATTGCGACCATAGTCGCAATTAAAAGTAAAAAAGTCAACTTTTTTGTTTTAAAGAAGAAAGAATCAAGATTGTTGAAAATTTTAAGAAAAATTAAAAAATTGCCGGAAAATTTTAGTATTATTTTCTTCTTTGGAATAAAATTTCAAAACTGAATTAAAAAAATCAGTGCAAGAGTCACTTTCGATTCGAGGTTAAATTAAAACAGGGAATTTTTTTAAAAAAATTAAATCACAACTGAAAAAATCAAAATATGAAGGACTACAGAATCCAAAAAATTTAGGTTCTCTAGTTTCCCCTTTACGTTTTTCCGCGAATGATTTCTTAGGCGCCATCTTGATCAAATCTTTGTTTTAAAAAACAAATTTTTGAACGGAGTTGTTTGGAAAGTTTAGGAATCAAAAACACTAAATGTTTTCGAATTGATGAACTAAAAAATTCAGATCTGTAATTTTTTCTGGAATGAACGGTTTTTACACACACTAAAAAATTGTAAGGGAGGGTATTTTAGTGAAAGCAATTGTTGAAGTCACTGGGGGCTTATTCGAGCGGGATTTTTTATTTTTTTGTCTCCCAATTTTTTTTACAAATGTGTGGCTATTATGTTGCCATGTCCCGCCGGCTGAGAAACTCTCTTAGCTAGCGGTTGAGATACAGAAACCCATATATATATATATATATATATATATATATTATATATATATATATATATATATATATATCACATAATATATGACGATTTTTTCTAGCTCTTTTATTTCTTTTTCTAGTTTTTGGCTTGATACTAAAAAAAAACAAAGGCATAATACTATTATCTCAAAAAGAAAAAGAAAAAATATTACGTACGGCATGGGTTTACTATCTAATGCAATGGATCAAATTCTTCGCCCAAAAGAATACACAAATGTCGAAATCATAACAAGATCAGCGATGACTCCTTCGACAAAAGGACGGTGACTACTTCTTCCACGACGAAGGGGAGGCAACCGGCGGACCATCTGACGAGTCAATGGCTGTCGCCTGTCGATTTCTAAAGATGCCACAAAATCAATGAAAGCAGGTAACAAATTCAAAGCTCAGAGCTCGCTTGCCCCCACTTGACTCGCTCTACACTCTTGACCACTGTCTTGATGAGCTGGAAGTTTTGAGGATATGGCCGGGCTTGTGCGAAGACATTTCCCTCTCTCAGAGGGCTTAACACTTTTGTCTTTGTTTTTGTGTCTTGTTTCGGCTGTTTGGATTCAAGGAAGTGGGCGGAAGTGAGGAAGTAAGAAATGTCATTTTTCACTTCCACTGTCAATCTAAATATCGGAAAAGGAAAATGAAAAACTCTTTTTTTCTTTTCTCTTTTCTCTTTTACACAACCTTTCCTCTCTTTCTTCAAGGTGCTACAGTTAATTTTGTGGTCATGTAAATCTCATTTGTAATAAGTTGTAACTCAAAACAGTTAATTTTTGTGGTCATGTAAATCTTGCATTTTATTATAATCCCATTTATTTCATAATTAATTTTTTATTTTAATATTATTTTACAATTACTTTGTGGCCAATCTTTCCACTTCCACATTACCAACCAATACCGGAAAAGACATTACACATTTTCAATTACTTCCCAACTATCATACAAACACCAGAAAAGAAACACAAATTCTCATTTTCCAAGAAGAAAAGAATCTTACACCCCACTTTCTCACTTCCACCCATTTCCGGGCATCCATTATTGACTATCCACAAAAAGAAAAAGAGAGAAGACAAGGACTGATGAAAATGGACTGAAAGCTTAGCCTTGAGTTGGATTTTGAATGTACAAGCACTTCGTGGAGCTTTTGCCAACACTGAAGAAGTTCATTGCAGACTAAAGTTGGAGATATGTCAGTCTTCAGTGTTTCCCACAGTGAGAAAATAAGAGCAGGCTGTGAGATAAATATTCATCTAATGCAGCAGCAATTTTCTCATTTACAACACAACTGAGATGAGCTAAAAGTATTGAAGCATCACAGAAACATCTACAGTGTCAATAACAAATACTAGGAAACCCAGATCAGGACTGAAACCAAAAACACAGAGAACAAATAAGCATATCATAAGCGAAATAAACGTCTAAATTCCAACTAATAAGCATTAACAAAAGACACTTCCAGAGAAAAAGAGCAGTCACTCTTGCATCCTCAGATACTTGGACTCAAAGCCACATTCAAAGCTAGAGTTATTTGAGTATTTCCATATGCCAATAGAATCAAGCACAAGAAAGAAGAAAAGACCATCATGACACTTATACGGCGAGAGCAACAGGAAACGCGGGCGTCTAGATGGTCTGCAACTGGGAGAAAGATATCCGGATGACAGCCCCGTCAATGGAGCTCGCGTGCTTGCAGACAAGGGCCTCGGTTGCCTGCTCCTCATCCTCAAACTGAACAGAGCTTGCTTCTTCCCATTTGCCTCGAAAAGTTTGGAGTTCACAATGGTTCCATGCTCCTCCAGGTGCGATATGATATCCTCCTCTGTGATGTCCTGCGGAAGTGTGGAGACATGGATTATCTTGGTGGGAGAACAACAGTACCGGTAGTTCTTGGTTGCATTGCGGTTGAAGCGGTTGAGGCTGGACCCTGCATACTCATGGGCATCAGGAGACGGTGTGATGTTTGAGTACTTTGAATAGTTGACCTCCAGCCGCCTCCCAAACAACATTGCTCCCTGAACAAAATTTTAAACAAAGAATTTTAATGACCCGCATTAAAAGCTTCAGATGTAATCTAAATCCAGGCCCTTTATATTAAACTAAGAATAGCATTGCAACCCAAATTACAATCATAACTAATTTGGTAGTGCAAACACTACAAACTTTTCCCTAAAGAAAAATATTTACAAAGAGCGGCACACGAATGCATCTTTCCTTCTTTTTTTTCCTCTTAAAAAAAATAATGGTGACTAATGTCTGATGGTCAAGGTCTTGGTTCTCCTAAACCATACAGCATTCTACACCATAAACTACCTTCTAACTGACCAAGGCATACATCATGTAACCCTCCAAACAAACATCTAGCTGTGTTGGAAAACCACATCAAGGTTAGAGTCTTCATCCATAGCTTCCACCGTTTTGATCATTAATCTTGTTTGCCGGTCTCTTATATTTACTACCATTCCAAAATTCAATGTCACGCCACTTTTACGTCCTACACCACTTCTATGTCCTGATGCTTCTCAATTATTACTCAAAGAAGCACCATTCGTCCCTACAATATTTTCTCACAACCAAAACAAATGCACTTGTAATCTTATTACTACTCAATTTATCCTTTTAAGATTGCATGACAAGGCCTCAAGCTATAAGCAGTAAATTTATTTATTACATCACAAACTCTAAAAAGTATAAAGGAAAGTCTACCAACTCACACTTCCATATGAACCATATTATGAAACTCCGTCTCATTTTTATACACTGTATTAGCAAACCCCACTTCACACACAGTTTGTAATTCAACTTACCTGCTTCTGTCCCTCCTCCCAGTTCACGCTCTTTTTTCTTTTCTTTTCTTTTCTTTTCTTTCTTTCTTCTTTTCGAAGAATAGACCGTTGCCTGGTGCACATGGTATTTCAACCCGGGACCTCTTTTCCCACTACAGAGAAGCTTAACCACTATGGTATACTTGCACTTGCAGTTCATGCCCTTGTAGTCAAGAATAACTTCAACTAGACGCCCATATTTATCATCTACTGTTGTTTGCTATTCCATTCAATTTTAAATTAATTGATTTAAATTTCACAACTGAACTCAAGTAGATATGTTCAGAGGAAAAAAAATTTATAAATGCAAGTTAACTATAACTTATAGAAGAAACATCTCACAATTTTGCACTTCTATTTATTAGAATATTCAGAAATTATAAATTAAACATCTAATGAAATCACAGCTTAACATACAGAGAAAAGTTATTTACAGTAAGGCCAATGTGGAGCAAACTTCAAGAAATGTACGGCTAATTCAGCCTGAAACCCTTCTGCCATCTCAACAAGTGCATGATCAGGTTTGTTGCGTAGTATTTTAATTCTTACAATGTTTCCATACAAGAGAATAAATTGAAAATCTTGTCTGCATCTATTTTCTGCAGGAAAAGACAACAAAAGGACTAAGGATTACTCTGGAAAGACAAGAAAAAAAAAGGGTGAGGAAATTCCATGAGAGAAAAGGATAAGACTTACCTCAGGATCCAGATTAGATATTAAATAGTGCATGCCGTGTTGGTACCAGATATCCCAGGGGGCAAACCTCCACCAAATGCAGCTGCAACAGCTGCTGCATTACCCATCTAGCGAAACAATAAATCAACTCATGAGAAAACTTGTGCAGAATTAGTGTAGAGAGTACCAATAATCCAACTTTAAAGAACTAGATTGAGAATTAGACAAGAAAATAGACAACGGCATCTCAAACAACAATTGACAAGCATGAACCCAATCCGGCTAAGCCTCACCCCACCTGCGCAAATGGAACTGCAACAGAGAGAGAATGAAACAAGATGAGTCAGCAAAATGAATGACAAATCTGAAAAGTCAATATGTGAGGGAAAAAAGCATAAAACAAGCACCTGCCCTGGCTCCAGGAGGTAACGCATACAAGCCTCCAGCATCTCCAAACCCTGTTTGTCATAAAAAATACTGATCAGACAACAAGCCTCATCATTTACGTCGAAAGAAGATTTCAAAATGTTGACACCCATGGCCAAATTATCCAAAGTGAAAGATGCTTACCTGTGAGTATCTACCTCTTTGTTCTGTAGGCAAAGATGGATTTGTGAAATCTCTGAACATGCAAAGATAAATAAACAGAGACTTAGGAACCTATTGCAGTTGATGATAATAGGGGGGAAGGGGAAGCAGAAAAACAATAATAAAACAATGGTCATGAATGACAAGAGAAAGAAAAGCCAATGTTTAAAACACAGGATAAATGGTTATTGTGATTCCCGATGATGATTTAGTTAACATTTGAGAATGCTATGTGGTTTGACAGTTATAATTTTTCCAGAGTTACACGTTTAAAAACTTTTTAAAATAAAACGACATGAAAATTTTGTGGGAAATGGCATATTCATTAAATTAAGACATAAATCTTAGTAAAATAAACATTACCTAGAGCGATCATTGTTGTAGTTAACTTGCAATTCACTGAGGCTGCATCATCACAGAAAAGCAAAATGAGTAGGTATCCAGAAAAAAAAAGATAAACCAAAGAAATGAAAAAAAGATGACATTCTGAAAACAGAAGGTAAAAAGACATACTTGGAATACTGTATATCTAGCTGACAGCACGCATCATATATATTGCGCCCCTGCCAAAGAAAGAAATCATAATTTTCATTAATATAAACTTTCTGAAAACAGACAATTCTATGATCCCAAGGTATGGAATTCAGTTCATACTTGCAGATTATTCCTTGCTTGCACAGCAAATTGGCATGATTGATATTGTATGAGGGCTTGGAAACCTACATAAAGAAGAGAAACAGTTGGATTGCTTCCTGTAATCACCGAGAACGGTGAAATAAAAGATTTTTAGTGGTTGCCAATAAAGGGGGTAATGAAAAGAAAGCATCTCAATGTCATAAGGCTTCAACTGGTAGCTGTAAAGACAAACAGATTATCGGATCCAAGAGAACCGCTTGTGAAATAAAATAAAACTAATAATTCAGGTGCATCAAGAAGCTTTAAAATCTAAGTAATTATAAAAGAGATGGAAGACATGAAGAAGCTGACCAGCTGACTTCTGAAAGTGACGATCTTCTCCACAAACCATGGGGAGAAAAACTTGATGCAGCACGTCCACAGTTATAGGATAGAGCATGTGATGAATTGTAACTAAAAGGATCCGATTGGGTTCCAAATCCTGAGTGTCCAACAGCAGATCGACATATAGACAGAAGAAGAGAAGAGAGAAGAATAATAGAGAAGAATAGATAGAGAAGAATAACTAGCAGAAAAGAAAGAAAGACCAAGAGAAAAGAATAAGTTAAAACTCTTCAGTTAGATAAAGAAATAAGAAGAGAAGTAAAATAGAGAAAAGACCAGAAACACACAGAAGAACTACCAACTACAATCGGTTATATACAACATATCCCCTTAATACATGTAATGCTCCGTTCAAGCAGCCAGCGATTGATATTAGCACGTTCATAAGCTAGCTTTACACAATCTTGATGGCTACTAAAGCCAAATGCCTATCACTTTATGTCAATCTAATGATGAAGTGCATGAGCAGTTGACAATAATCCACATGGCTAAGATCATAACACGAAAGAGTATATCATGTCCCCATACTTATCACAGCTCAATGTCTCTTCCTAACAACTCATTACCGTAAAACAGTTCAAAGTTTTTAGATCCCTCTAGTCGTTTTGAAGACTTCACCTATCTAAAAATTCTAACTCACATGTATTGTTTGCAATTTTTGTACTGTTTCAATTTATTACTACTTGTTGGGCTGTGCTAGTCATGCTTGCATGAGTATAAGTTCCACATTATGGTTCTAGGTATTCATTTGATTCCATGCTATCATGCTGACTGGTTCCTGTGTTACTCTCATTCCACTTGTCAGGTCTTGCCCCTTGAAGGAGGATCAACATCCTTTCCCAGTACAAAGCATATTTTCCCAAGACATAGATAAACCAATCTAGAGTTCTTGATGTCCAAACTCATCAACATTAACCATGACAAAAATCATTAGAAGAACACGACAACTATAAAGCAACCATGCAGTGTGCACTATAAGCAATTAATTAAGGGACGTCGTTGCTACTATTTTATTCTAGGGCAAATAGCATCATCACCATAAGATACAGAGCTCCACACAATCGAAACTTTTAATTGAACTCAGGCCTCTATTTGATTGAACTAAGGGGTAATTGAAAATCCAGAGACAGTTTTCTAATGCTGATGCATCTACACAAGTGATGAAATATGAGGAAGGAGGTTGCCTAATGTTTAACAAACGAGCAAGTAAAGGAAGAGA